>JAFFST010053784.1:61244-78050 GCA_022414735.1 Noturus placidus | reverse complement strand
TTGATGCGGTGAAGTTGTCCTGTCCCCTTAGCAGAAAAACACCCCCAAAGCATAATGCTTCCACCTCCATTTTTGATGGTGGGGAGGATGTTCTTGGGGTCATAGGCAGCATTCCTCCTCCTCCAAACACGGCGAGTTGAGTTGATGCCAAAGAGCTCCATTTTGGTCTCATCTGACCACAACACTTTCACCCAGTTGTCCTCTGAATCATTCAGATGTTCATTGGCAATCTTCATACGGGCATGTATATGTGCTATCTTGACAGGGGCGCTGTAGGATTTCAGTCATTCACAACGTAGTGTTTTACCAATTGTTTTCTTGGTGACCATCGTCCCAGCTGCCTTGAGATCGTTGGCAAGATCCTTTCCATGTAGTTCTGGGCTGATTCCTCACTGTCCTCATGATCATTGCAACTCCACGACGTGAGATCTTGCATGGAGCCCCAGGCCAAGGGAGATTGACAGTTCTTTTATGTTTCTTCCATTTGCAAATAATTGCACCAACTGTTGTCACCTTCTCACCAAGCTGCTTGGCAATGGTCTTGTAGCCATTCCACACTTGTGTAGGTCTACAATCTTGTCCCTGATATCCTTGGAGAGCTCTTTGGTCTTGGCCATAGTGGAGAGTTTAGAATCTGATTGATTGATTGCTTCTGTGGACAGGTGTCTTTTATACAGGTAACAAGCTGAGATTAGGAGCACTCCCTTTAAGAGTGTGCTCCTAATCTCAGCTCTTTACCTGTATAAAAGACACCTGGGAGCCAGAAATCTTTCTTATTGACAGGGGGTCAAATACTTATTTCCCTCATTAAAATGCAAATTAATTTATAAAAAAATTTACATGCATTTTTCTGGATTTTTTTTTTTTGTTGTTATTCTGTCTCTCACTGTTCCAATAAACTTACCATTAAAATTATAGACTGATCATTTCTTTGTTAGTGGGCAAATGTACAAAATCAGCAAAGGATCAAATACTTTTTCCCCCACTGTAACTGCTACCCAAAAAACTATGCCAAAATATCATTGTTTTATAGAAATAAATATTCCAATATGTGATCTTATTGCCATGTGTGATACAAATATCTAACACCGTCACAAACTACAAATCTATCCAGTTGACCTAGACAAAGTTGACTATAGATCTTGCTATATTTTTAATGTCAACACCTTCCAAAATGTTACTGTTCATTAACAAAATGTAATTTAGGTGGAGGAAATGAGGAAATCCTGTTTAGTAAATATGGCATTTTATTAAATATGCCCAGACTTCAGTTGATTGACACATGGCCTTATCAGTGTATGTTCTGTCAGACGTAGGAGTAGTGCATTTTTATGCCATGTATCAATGGAGCATTTATTTGGACCAAGTGCAACAGCCAGTGACTCCTCTTAAGGCAGGACAGCAAAGAATAGGGGAGAAAAGATGATGGCATGTTATCAAGGTTGACTTAGTTTATTTGATGGCCATAGAAAATACTTGTTTCTCATAGGCAGGCAGTGTCTGTTATTGTTTTATAATGGGACACCACTAATTTAGATGCAGTCAAAATTGTCAAAAAGTTTTGAATCAGTGCTCCTGCAACTATGTAATCATGTTGGAATGTAACCATGACAATGAACCTAAATAACAGTTTAAGCTAGGCCTATATTCAGGGGTGGATTCTCTTACATATAAATCTCTAGCCAGAGCAACTGTTCCACTTGTTTATTGTTCTAGCTGGACAGAATGACAGAGGCACAAAATGTAACTGTCATCAGTCTGAAGAATGCATGGATGAATGTAGATTGAGCCAAGTCCTGGCTTAATATTTAATACCATATAGAGAAAAGCAGCAGTAACTAGCTTTAACTTGAGTGTTCCACACCTCAATAACTGTAGTGTGCTACAATGAATGTGTTAGAAAGAGGAGCTCTGGTATCACCAGCTTTCTGAGAAATATAAGGGCAGAAAAAAAGTGTGTGACGCGATGGGCCCCAACAGCTGTGCTAGCATCATGTTTCTGAATAAATAGCAGAGTCACCTGTCTAGGATGAAATCTAGCTTGACACAGATGCATTTGTCGGCACTCTCACAGTGTTCCCTGTGTGTGTGTGTGTGTGTGTGTGTGTGTGTGTGTGTGTGCGTGTGTGTGACATTTGATGTTGGATTATTGCATCTCTTTTACCTTCTTCTGGTGAGAAGGTACAACGTATTTAGCCAAACCATGGAGTAAATGCAAACTACATTTTATTCTTTGTATTGCATTATATTTAGGTGAACACTGTACTGATCTAATCCAGTTGTGATTGTAGAGCCTTTACAAAAGTGACTCCAGGCACTAAACTGCCAGGATGATCATATAAATCAGTCCATCATAAATATTGAAGAATATAAACCCTTCATTCATAACTCAGAAATGAGGTACTTTGACCCAGAGGCATTACAAGCCCTTGGTTTAGTGAGTAAATGGAATGTTTGACCTCTACATTGGCCACTTCCCAATAAGAGTTCCTGATGAGATGCTGTGTTAGGAATGTGGATATGGGACATTCTTAGCATATCACTATGATCTACTGACAGATAGCAGGCTTGCCCACATGCTGATAATTTACAGGATGAATACAGAGGGCCCTTTAAGGTCAACTATTTCTTTTAATAACAAGGTCTTTCTCAGGCCTAATTTTGGTGGCTGTTAACATTAATGAGTTTGTATTTATTATTTATACTGCTAAAGGGTCACTGTCAATTTTTAATTGTTTATGAAAAGAATAAAGAAATGTGAGTTAAATTAAAATGTTTACTTAAGTTTATGAGACACTTATGATATGGAAACATTATGCATGTCATTATAAACCTAACTAATCAAGCATTTTAAAAAGAATATGTGTAGTAATGAGTGTCTATTTGTCCTAATATGGAAAATTAGAATTAAGTTACACTGGCATGTAGGCTACATTAATTAATTCAGTTCATTAATTCAGTTCATTCATTACTCATGCTTCAAAGAATTCTGCATCTTATTATCATGTGCCATAATGAATGAAATGGTAAAAAAAAAAAATTGTGTGCATATTTCATCAAATATTTCAATAGTTGTACTAAAAGTTCATAGTGCATGCAAACCTCAAAGCAACACAGCAAAAAAAAAAAAAAAAAACCCAAACCAGTTTGTATGTCCCCACATCCAACCAAAGCTTGCTCATGGTGTATTCTTATGTATTGGCTGTATTAACCAGGCTCACAGTGGGTGATATTTAATCCATGAAGGCATGCCAGCTCATTCCTCAGGACAAACGCTTGACTATATCTGCTACAGCACATAAAAGGTTCCATTGTCTCAGCAGCTCGTTGTTCTGGTCTCAAATCAGGTGGTCGTCTACTTGACAGCACCCAGGTAACCAATAATAATAATAATAATAATAATAATAATAATAATAATAATAGCATTTACTTGTGTAGCATCTTCAAACCTAAAGAGACTTTACAAATGATTTTAAAGTTGACTTAAGCCAATTTAACATTTAGAATTTCATTAAAAAAAGGAATGTTGAATTTGTGGAGCACATTTCATTTGTTATAATTATTTCTCCCTTTCTGTGTGCTAAAAGTGTCATCATGTCAGGGTATGTATCTCTGTTTTTCCTTTTGATTCATTTTGCTTGCCTGGTTTACATCAAATAGGCATTGTTTCTTGTTTGAGGGAAAATTGTACAAAAAATTGTAATGACATAATTCTCTTTTTGTTGTACATTCTGTATACACTTCATCATTTGATTATGACAGCTTGGTGAGCATATTTTACATTATTGCATATATTATTGCATGAATTGTGTATTTTGTTTGTTAATGTGCAATGTGTTAATGGTTTTATTGACATTAAACATATACCTACTATGTAGTGTTCTAAATGTGATACTAAGCATAAACGTACTGTTTTTATGTAATTTGTCTTTGTCATGGGTACCTGGCTCCAGGCACGTCCAAAAGGAAACCCAAAAGGTTTTGACAAGGTATTTATAGAAAACATCTCACCAATGCTTAAGATTATGGATGGGCAGATTGATATGAAGTATGGATATTTTTGATCCTGTTAATTCCTTTCAAGGTTTGATCCTAATATGCAGTCATGTGAAAAAAATAAATATATCCCATGAAAATTGTTGACTTTTTTGACATATTTGGATAGCAAACATTTGATCCTTTTTGAAACAGTACCTATTATAAAGTTTATACACTCTATTGAATGACATAAAATTGTCATTTTGTAGTAATTTTCACAATTTAAATTAACAAAAAGTATATCAGTTACATGGAAAAGGTAAGCACACGCCTACATTTATCACATCTTCAAATCCATAAATTAGAATCAGGTGTTGAAGATTGGGTCCCAGTGATTAGAACCTGCTTAGGGAGTGCAGGGGAACCTGATTTATTTATACCCCTCTCATAGCTAGTGTCTGGTGTTCCCTTTGCTACATTACATTACATTTATTCACTTAGCAGACGCTTTTATCCAAAGCGACTTACAAATGAGAGATACAAGCAAAGTGATATCAAGCAGGGAACAATACAAGTAGTGCTACTATACAAGATCTATTAATTGAGTACTAGAAGAAGCAACGTGCGCAGAGTAGAGGTGTAAGTGCATATTGGTTGTTTTTTTTTTATGAGATGGTTAGGTGTTGACAGAAGAGGTGGGTCTTTAGCTGTTTCTTGAAGATGGTGAGTGAATCTGCAGTCCTGATTGAGGCTGGAAGTTCATTCCACC
This sequence comes from Noturus placidus, assembly GCA_022414735.1. NCBI lineage: Eukaryota > Metazoa > Chordata > Actinopteri > Siluriformes > Ictaluridae > Noturus > Noturus placidus. The sequence goes on along the minus strand of JAFFST010053784.1, from coordinate 73,303 downwards.
ACTGAGGAACAGTTAGTGTGAAGGTTCTGGAAAGGGACCTTGTGCCGCGATGAGTAGGAACTACTAAACGTCGGTCGCTAATCGATCGGAGATTACGTGTGGGAACGTAAGCCTTCAGCAGAGAGTTGAGGTAGGAGGGTGCTGTTCCAGACAGGGTCTTGTACGTGAGTGTCAAGGCCTTGAATTTGATGCGGGCAGCTACAGGAAGCCAGTGGAGGGAGATGAAGAGGGGTGTGACATGGGTTCTCTTCGGCTGGTTGAAGACCAGGCGTGCTGCAGCATTCTGAATCATCTGCAGGGGTCTGATGGAGCTGGCTGGGAGGCCCGAGAGTAGTGAGTTGCAGTAGTCCAGTCTTGAGACAACAAGAGCCTGGACTAGTATCTGTGTGGCCTGTTCAGTGAGGTAGGGTCGGATTTTCTTGATGTTGAACAGGATGAATCTACAGGACCGAGCAGTTGCTGAGATGTGGTCTGTAAAGGTCAAGCTGTCATCAAGAGTCACCCCAAGGTTCCTGGCCGTCCTGGTTGGTTTGAGTGTGGTTGTGCCGAGCTGTACAGTGAGGTTGTGGTTGATTGAGGGACAGGCTGGGATGACGAGAAGCTCAGATTTTGCCAGGTTGAGCTTAAGGTGGTGTTCCCTCATCCAGGCTGAGATGTCAGACAGACCAGCAGAGATGTGTGCAGAGACGGATGGATCATCAGGCTGGACGGACAAATAGAGCTGGGTGTCATCAGCATAGCAATGATATGAAAAGCCATGAGACTCAATCACCTGCCCTAGAGATGTCGTGTAGATAGAAAAGAGAAGTGGACCCAGAACTCTGTGGAACGTCAGTGGCGAGTTGCTGGATTTCAGAAATACCTCCCATCCATGATACCTTGAAAGATCTGTCAGAGAGATAGGATTCCACCCAGCGCAGAACCGTTCCAGAGATGCCCAGGCTGGAGAGAGTAGACAGGAGGTTCTGATGGTTCACAGTGTCGAAAGCAGCAGAGAGGTCAAGCAGGATGAGGACAGATGACCTAGAGGTTGCTCTTGCTAGTCGTAAGGCTTCAGTGACGGAAAACAGAGCAGTCTCCCTGGAGTGGTTGCTCTTGAAGCCAGACTGCTTGGTGTCCAGGAGATTGTTCTCTGTGAGAAAATTAGAGAGTTGATTAAAAACAGCTTTTTCAAGAGTTTTGGAAAGAAAAGGGAGAAGGGAGACAGGTCTGTAGTTGTCAAATACAGCAGGGTCAAGTGATGGTTTTTTAAGCAGTGGGGTGACCCGGGCCTGCTTAAATGAGGTAGGGTATGTGCCAGTAGAGAGGGATGAGTTAAAAATGTGTGTGAGTGCAGGTAACAGTGTGGGAGAGATGGACTGAAGAAGGTGAGAAGGGAACCTGTCAAGTGGACAGGTTGTGGGACGACTAGAGAGGAGAAGTTTAGAGACATCAGTCTCTGAGAGGGGAGAGAAGGAAGTCAGTTGGGAGTTACATGGAGGAGGAGCCGGTCTATGTACGTCTGGGGTTGAGAACTGGTTCCTGATTGATGTCACCTTGTTTTAAATGGGCAGAAAATGCAAGAAAACCATCAAATACCTAGCAACTGAAAAAAAAATTGCATAGAATAGTGGTAAAAAAAAAAATCCATCAAGCCTGGGTGGATAATTATACAAAACACCTGCAAGAAGTTATTTCTGCTAAAGGGGACAATACTAGCTTCTGAGGTCTAGAGCGTACTTACTTTTTCCACAGAAGAATATCACATCTATTAATATTTCTGTTGAATATATAAATTTTTCCTTGTGGTTTTGTTCAAGTATATCAACTTCATTAATAGACATTGTTTCCAAGATGATCAAATGTTTGCTTGTCCAAATATGTAAGAAAAAAAAATCAAAAACAATTTTCATGGGATGTACTTATTTTTTCACATGACTGTAAATCAACCAGCCATAACTTTAAAACCTGTTATGAAACAGAGGCTGGAAGTAGGTGCAAGAGTCACTTTATTTATCATCACAACAAAACTGAAACAAGAGCAGCTTAACTTCCCTGACTAAAGCTAACCATACGGGCTTTGTATAATCCAACAGTAAACATTCAAACCGACTTTCAAATATTCACACAGGCTTTCAAATAATACACGCGCCGTGTTCAGTGACTGAGGCGTTTAAATAAGAAACCTAACTCAACATAATTACCTAACACAAGCTACACCTGGTTTACATTCCAGACATAATCAAACAGAACCGAAGAAACCAAAACACAGTCACGTGATCAGGGTTCATATGGCAGTCTTCTACTGCCCTCTGCTGGTGAGGCATAACAAAACCACTGAAAGTCACATGATGTACTTTTGGCATTGGACAATACTAAACAATTTACACAAGATTTGCGTACATGAGGTGGAGATTGCAGCACCCAGAGGCATATATCAGTAAAGTGTGATTCTGAGCTTGGACATCAGCTCAGTTTTCTTCCATGATGTCTGTTATCATGATGATGTTATCATGATGTTATGATTTACACATCATGATGTTATGTTTTACACAAAACCCCACTAAATGTTAAATTGTTAATTTATTGATAGGATACCTATAAAATCCATAAAAAGTATCTTTCTTTGTACGCTTTTTTTTTTTCATTGCTTGATAAAATTGTGAACTACACTTATTTAAAGTAAGCTGTAATCATAGAAGATGAGTGCTTAAACAGCTAATCAACTTCACCTACAGATTTTTGGACAGGAGAGCACATTGAAACAAACATAAGCATTATTTTATTAATTTGACCATTCAAAACAGCAAACACACATTACACCAAATTTGCAGTGATCAATGTGATAGCTGATTCATATGATGATTGCAGTTAGTTCTATTTTTGTAGCAATAATTAAGCAACATCAAACAAGCAAGTGGCAATTGTGCTATTATATTGAATACCAGCATGGCCATAGGCATGGTGCCACACTGCCAAATAACCTTTAACTTTTAACCTAAATAATGTAACTGAGTTTGAACTTAATGTTTGAACTTTTTTTTAATATTCACAGCCAAAATGCAAGATTTCTGCATCTCGGAAACTCTCTCTCAAGGTTAGTGTCAATGTTACATTTAATTACAAACTGCCATGTCTTTGTTTCTTATATGGATGAAAGCAACTGAGTCAGAAAGTCCATTAACAGTAAAATTGCAGCTTTAATGCTTAAATTCTTTTAAATCTGATGGAGGAAACACTTACCAAGTCTCTGAACACTTACAGTTAATAAGAGCTTAAAACTGATTTATATTTCCATGTACATAGTTCGCACAATTGGTTACATATTTTCAATTCTACTTGTGTTGGAAGAATTTTTTAAGCATAGCTAGGATCATACCAAGAAGAATTTTTTTGTTTGTTTGTTTTTGTTTTTTAAAGTGTTCTTTAAAGAAACCAAGGTAAAATTGAATGCTTATATCATTTAAATTAGGCAACACTTACATTAAAACCATTATATGTTATGGTAGCAGTTTTTGCTAACTTTAGTCAAACTCTTTTACGCTTTTGTTTCACCCAAGCAGTTACATACTGATTCTAGAGGTTACCAGTACCTACAGTACATCACTTGTAAATCACAAACATACAGTATGCTTTCCTCTCCATGCACCTCCAGCCCCATCACTCTTTTTGATGCATCAGTCTGCAGAACAAAAGAGAGATAAATATCAAGTAAATACAACAGCGTGCCCAGAAACAAAACTGCTTTTTCATGTACCGGATCTGCTGCCCCCTTTATGGTGAGGTTAGTAAGTAGGCTGGTGACAGATATCATACTTCTACTTGCCCAATTGCACATGTCTTTGTGTTTGCTATGAATGAGCAATTCATATGAATGAGGCTCCGAAAAGACAAACATAAGTAAATTTGGGCTTAGAAACAGGTGAGAATCATCATGAGTTACCTGCTGGTTCGACCTGCCTCCTCTCCATCCACAGCTGACGCTTAACCGCGCCCCTGCCGCCACACTAACATACAAAGATACAGTTAATTTTAGTACCTTACATTAGCTAACCAGCAATACACTATATGGCCAAAGTATGTGGACACCTCTCCTAATTATTGAGTTTAGGTGTTTCAGCCACACCTACTTCTAACAGATGCATAAAATCAAGCACGTACAGTATTGGAAGTACTGGGACAGTAACGCCAATTATATTGTGTTCACTACACATTAAAGACATTTGGGTTTGAGATTTAAAAAAAAAAAGATAATGTACAATATATCAGCGTTTCACCTTTCATTTTCTGATGTTTACATCTACATTTTGTGTCAGATCACCCAATTTTTAGGTGAGCAAATATAATGGAGCAGATATTCTTAAAGTAAATAACACTTATTATTTGGTTGCATATCCCTTTCTTGCGATAACTGCATCAAGACGGTGACCCACTGACATCAACAATCTGTTGCATTCTTCTTTTGTGATGCTTTTCCAGGCTTGTACTACAGCTTAATTCAGTTGTTGTTTGTTTTGCCGGGTTTCTCCCTTCAGTCTCCTCTTCAGGAGGTGAAATGCATGCTCAACTGGGTTGAGGTCTGGTGATTGACCTGGCCAGTCTAATACCTTCCTCTTTTTCTCCCTGATGAAGTCCTTTGAGGCATTGGCAGTGTTTTGGTTTATTGTCTTGCTGCATGGTGCAGTTTCTACACCATTTATATTGGAGGATTTTTCTGAAAATTGGGTGAGAAACAGATTGTTTCTGTAGATTTCTGAATTCATTCTGCTGCTAACATCATGATTTACATCATCAATAAAGATTAGTGAGCCTGTTCCAGAAGCTGCCATGCGAGCCCAAGCCATGACACTACCTCCACCATGTTTCACACATGAGCATGTGTGTTTTGGACCATGAGTAAATCCTTTCTTCCTCCACACACTGGCGTTGCATTGTATAAAAATTAATCTGGGTTCCAGAACTTTTGTTACACATCTCTGTATTTCTTTGCAAATTCCAATTTGGTTTTCAGATTCTTACTGCTCATGAGTGATTTGCACCTTGTGGTATGGCTTCTATATTTCTGTACTTGAAAACTTCTTAATACCGGAATACCTTCAACACTGCCCTGTGAAGATTGGTAATGTCACTAACTGTTGCTTTTGGGCTTTTCTTCACAGCTTTCACAATGTTTCTGTTGTCAACTTCTTGGCCGACCTGATCCTTGTCTAATTATTAGTACACCAGTGGCTTCTGTCTTTTTCAGGACATTCCAAAGGTGCCATGATCTAAGTTGTTTAACACATGTAGATATAATTATGTGGAAATGAAAGCTGAAATTCGGATCTATCTTCCCTTCAATGTATAGCAAAAACAATAGATTTTGACCTTGCTGTTCTAACACTTTCAGAGGGGTCTGTAGCCATGCAATCTCAATAGACAAACATTGCTAGTACAATTTCATATTAATGTCCGTGCTTCTGGAATGGTATTTTCAACAAACTCATGTTGTCGTGATGGTCAGGTGTTCACATACTTTTGGCCATATAGTGTATTATACAGAATCTACAGAGCAAAAGTAATTACTTTAGAAGCAGAAGCATAATGTCCTGCATCTGGTTTCAAGTCTTCTGTATTATTATACTTGAATTATATTGTTCATATGAATTACTCTTACATAACTCTTGATCTTCTCATCATGCTAGGTCTTAGCTGCCTATTAATTTATAACCAGCCTTTTGTGTGTACTGTGGGTGCATGCACAAAATAGCTGACAGACAGGGAGAAGTGCAACCTTGGTTAATATAGCAAGACCATGTTAAAAAATATTTTATTGCTAACAACATGAAACATGACACCACATGTCACAGAAACATTTTCAGCAGAGCATCTACAGTATTTAACTGGTAGCTATTAGTATGAATATCTAAAGTTTAATCTTTAGATTAAATCTTTAGTTTAGAAACTTTTTCTTTAAATTAAAGCTTTACAGTAGCTATGCCAAAATTGTAACACAATCTTTATTTATCTCATACTATTAACTATACAATATATTTTTTAAAAGGCATCGGAATTCCATCTGAATGAAAAACAAAGTATGTCCCAAATCTGACATGTCTGTCCATTTAGATGCTGCTCCTCAATAGAGCCATGGAAGAGTTGGAGAAGGAGAAACAAGACAGGGATGAAGAGAAATCTCGCTACCTGGATGAAAAAATGGCTCCTCTACAACTATCAGGGCTCAAACTGGAAGATTTACAAGTATACTCAGATACAAAGAAATTCTATTAAGAAAAGAAAAATAAGAGAATACAGTAGTTCTACTTCCTTTCATTGTGGACCACCAAGGTGTTTTCCTTTGAAAGTAGTGTAGTATTCCTGTTTGTCCATTTCCTTACCAAGCACCAATAGCCTAATTCTCACCCTTGACCATGACCCCATGTGGTTAGCCTATAAAAAGTCCTAACTTTGTCCATCGTGAGTTTCCTATAATAGTTGGCAATGACTTCTGAAAAGTTTAAGAGTTTAAACAATATTCTTAGTAGTGGCCAAAATTCCATACAGGTGGTGACTCTCACCAATCGCTTTGCTGTTCACACTACATGACTTGCTGTCTTGTAATCGAGAGTCATGAAGTCATCATAGTGTTCACACTATGTAATTGCTTGGTGACAGGAGGTAACACAGTACATGACCTGACAACAACTCTGTCACCCGATGACCCTATCTGGTGTCCAAACTACGTTTTCTCACAAAAACACATGAGAAGTGACATATGACGGATATATGATGTGAAAACCATGTGCAAAACAGGAGTTTATTTGAATATAGACATAGGCCAGGCACGTGCGATTTGCATGATATGTGCATGATGATTTGTGCAAGCTGTTTGTGCAATGATTTATGAGTGATGATTTGTGCAAGCTGTTTGCATGATGATTTGAGCGTGATTATTTGTGCTGAAGAAACCCCAAAAAGAAGAAGACAAAGAAAGTGGGTGAAAGAATGGATTAGCACACGTGGGCAGCAGGGATTGTGTGCGCTGCAGAGAGCGTTCGAAGTGAGTAAAATATATTTGTACATCTTCTCCACTTTATGCTTCTGCCTTAGGTTTCGTGGGTTCCCTTCCTCACAGTGACCTCACCCTATGCCATGCTCTCTCATTAGCTGTAGCCCATCACTGCAATCACTGCCAGTGATGACATTTTTCACACCACAGAATGTAGAGTAACCCAACAGCTCCAGATATATAGCATGCCAAAAATCTGTTTGCCGTCTCACAAGCCTAGGCGAGCCTTGGCATTGAGTAGCGAACACATAATGATCGACTGCCAATTGGTGAGTGCAGATTACTTGCTGATTTCCCTCTGATCAAACAGTTTTTGTCTGCGAGCTTTGCAACTTGCAAATAAGGCTTAAATCGTGTAGTGTGAACTAGGCTTAATGGCATGCTGTTCGCTGACTTTTATGCCTGCTCCAGCAAGTGGTGGTCTTGCACCCAACAGTTGAAGGTGTAGGGCTTGGTACTGGGCCCCATATTGTGGATTCACTTGACTGGCATGAAGCCAAACACTGCATACTGTGAGGTCAGGCCTGTTAATGTGGTGTTGTTGTATGCCTGGAGGAGAGCACTTGTTTCAACGGTGAGGGTTCCTAAGAGGCTCAGAAGGGTCTGACTGAATCTTTCACAGGCTCTGATTCCCTGGGGTGGCATGCAGTTGTGCACTTCCTCTGGCAGAACTAATCAAACAGCTCAGAACATGATCAGTCAGAATGCACTTATGGCAGCCAAACACCTTGAAAAGATGGCTCCAAACAACACATTAAAAAAAAGGTCAGTCACGAGTAGAATATATAGGTAAATATCATCCGGGCATCCTTTTTTTTTTTTTTTTTAATATATGATTCATTTATATGTCATTTTACATGTGGTTCATTTACACATGATTCATTAACCCTTAGATCTCTTAACAGGATTACCCATACCTATGACGTTCCCACTAATAAATCTTAAAAGATCTATTTATTAGATCTTAAAATCTTAAAAATCTTAAAATGCCTGTCCACACTGAGACGATCACTCGGAAAGAAGGCTGAACTAACCAACCCTTACCAAAACTAAAGCTTTCAGTAGGAGAAATCCCCTACTAACTTCAAATCTGATAAACAGTCTGCGCACAATAACAGATATAATGTCCTTAACTTAAAAAAATAAAAAATAAAAAAATAAAAAGAACACGCCGCTGTGCAGGTGATACAGTTCACCCTGATATCAAGAGTTTAACATAGTCTCCTGCTTGCTCTGCTGAAATAAAGTCCTTCTGGACACCGTTATGTGTAATGCGAAGCCGAGCTGGAAGAAGTATTCCATACCGAGCGCCCTCAACATCACGAAGTTGACGCCGAATCTCATTAAATGCAGCTCGAGCCCGAGCTATCTTAGGTGTGTAATCAGGAAAAACAGAGATAATCAAATTCCTCACTTTAATCCGCTGGAGCTCTCTCGCATGGCGTAATATATCCACACATTCACTGTGATAGTGAAATCTGCACACAATATCTCGTGGTCGTTCATCAGGCTTGGGCTTCGGCTGAAGGGTCCGGTGGGACCGGTCCAAAACCGGCTCCTTCTCCAGACCAAACGCCTCTTTTAACAAGGCCGCTACAGCAGCAGTTGTACATGTGTCAGAACCTTCTGGAACTCCCATTATTCGAACGTTATTGTGCCGCGACCTCGTCTCCAAATCCTCACATTTATTCTGTAATTGAGTCAGTGAGAGACTCGATGGTAGACTTCATGTGTGCCATGTCATGAGTGAGCGCGTGCTCGAGCTCACCCACCGTACCTTTCAGTGCTGAAATGGCTGCCTCGGTAACATCTTTATCATTGCCCTGCTGTGTTTTTACAGCCTGCAGGTCAAGCTGGATAGCAGACAGCGCTTTCTTGAGAATCTGGAGCTCCGTATTAAAAATATCAGCAATATCCTTCCTCAATGAAGCCAGCAGCTCAAGCTTGAATGCAGCGAGATCAAAGTCACCGCTCGGTAACGTGGATTCAGGGGGAGACGGGGACACGCTCACGGCGCGCGCACTCGGTCTCAGTCAGTTTAAATGCGTCCTCGGGTTTTCGTATTCTTTCCAGACATTTTAACGTGACAAAAAATTCAAATTATAAGCAAAGATAAGGAGTAAAATAAGTTAAAGTATATTATATGACCAAAAAGCGCAAATTAATTAAATTTTTAATCGAAATCAGCAGGAGCCTCCAGCTTCGCGTCCCACTCCGTTCGAACCCGAATTCGAACCATCATCCGGGCCTCCTAAGGAAAAATCCTTAAAATTTCGAAAGGAACCATGAATGCCAACATGTACTGTGACCTACTGAAGCAGAGCATGATCAGTATGCAGTATTCCAGCATGATAAGGACTCCAAACACACCTCCAAGACGACCACTGCCTTGCTAAAGAAGCTAAGGGCAAAAGTGATGGACTGGCCAAGCATGTCTCCAGAGCTAAAGCCTATTGAGCATCTCTGGGGCATCCTCAAACGGAAGGTGGAGGAGCACAATGTCTCTAACATCCACCAGCTCCGTGATGTCTTCATGGAGGAGTGGAAGAGGACTCCAGTGGCAACCTGTGAAGCTCTGGTGAACTCCATGCCCAAGAGGGTTAAAGCAGTGCTGGAAAATAATGGTGATTACACAAAATATTGACACTTTGGGCCCAATTTGGACATTTTCACTTAGGGGTGTACTCACTTTTGTTGCCAGCGGTTTAGACAATAATGGTAGTGTGTTGAGTTATTTTGAGGGACAGCAAATTTACACTGTTACACAAGCTGTACACTCACTACTTTACATTGTATAAAAGTGTAATTTCTTCAGTGTTGTCACATGAAAAGGTATAATCAAATATTTACAAAAATGTGAGGGGTATACTCACTTTTGTGAGATAATGTAAGTGCGCATGGAGTGATTATTTTAGTAATAATAAATAAAAAAAATATATCAGTGAAAGTGTGATATGCATTTGAGTCCAGTGAATAAGTGTTCAGGCCCTTGGGTATGGGGTTATTAACAGTTTAGTAACCTGATGGTCTGAGGGAACAAGCTGTTTCTCAATCTGCTGGTGTGGGTTCTGATGCTGTGATACTGTCTACTATGTGTATGTATATACTACTATGTATATACTATCTACTCTCTACTGTGATAGAAGCAATGAGAACAGTGTATGACTTGGAGGGCTGGATTCTTTAATGATCCTCCAAGCTTTCCTCATACACCACCTGGTGTAGATGTCCTGTAAGGAGGGAAGCTAACCTCCAACTGTGTTCTGAGATGTACTATTCTCTGCAGTGCATTTCGGTTGATGGCAGTACTATTACCATACCAATTGGTGATGCAGCCAGACAGGATGCTCTCCACATTGCATGTGTAGAATGATCTAAGGATGCTGGAGCTAATCCCAAACTTCCTGAGATGTCCTAGGAAGAAGAGCTGTTTGTGAGCTTTCTTTATTATGGCCTCTGTATGGACGGACCATGTTAAGTAATCGGAGACATAGACCCAGAGAAACTTGAACCCTTTCTACTGGTGCTCTGTTGATGGTGATGGGACTGTGCTTTCTGTCCTGTCTCCTAAATCCACCACAAGCTCCTTGCTCTTGTTGATGTTTAGAGAGCTGGTGTTCTGCACCAGTGTGTTAGTCTGTAGGCTGTGTCATCATCCTCTGTGATCAGGTCTACCACCATCATGCCATCAGCAAATTTGACAATGATTTTAGAGCTGTGGGGGGCCAGACAGTCATGTGTGGGAGATCTTTCCTTGAGGCCATTGTTGTTTACCTCAAATAGTGCATAGAATGTGTTAAGCTTGATGGAAGATAGATAGCAGTGTTTGTTTGGATGTGTTTATTCTTTTTGAAGTCGGTTATGTTATGGATTCCTTGCCACAAGCTTTTAGTGTTAAACTGTGACTCCACTTTGATCCTGTACTCGCGTTTAGCTGTCCTGATTTACAGAGGGATTAGTTGGTATGTTATTGCTCCTCCATGGTTCCAGAATTAAAAACGGAGATGCCCGTCATGTAGTGCTGCTCGGACTTTGCCATTCATCCACGGTTTTCGGTTAGGATAGATCCATATTGTTTTGGTCGGCACCATATCTTCTATGAACTTCCTGATGAAACACGTGACAGAGTCTGCATACACCTTGATGTCATCATCAGAAGCAGACCAGAACATCTCCCAGTCCACGTGATCAAAACAGTCTTCAAGTACAGAATCCGAATGGGCCGACCAGCCCTGGATCATTCTGAGGGTGGGTGCTTCCTGTTTCATATTTCTGTCTTTAACAGAGCATAAGTAGAACAGTTAAATGAACCGATTTTTCAAAGGGTGGGCAGGGCAGGGATTTTTTAACCATTTCTTAATGAAGAGTAGCAGTGGTCCAAAACCTTGTATCATCGGGTGTTGCATGTAACTTGCTGAAAGCATCTGTTACTGTCCTTAGGTTGTCTTTGTTAAAATCCCCAGTAACAATAAACACAGCCTCAGGGTGCATGGTCTTCAGCTTGCTTATGTTTCCATACACTTCCTTGAGTGCCTGGTCTATGTTGGCTTGTGGGAGAATGTACAGAGTTGTTATGATAACGGATGTTATTTCTCTCGGTAGCCAGAATGGTTGGCAGAGCAGTGTGAGATATTCCATATCGATGGAGCAAGAAGACGTGATAAAGTGCATGTTTCTCTGATCACCCCATGTGTTGTTAATCATTAAGCACGAAGCACCTCTCTGGCTTGATAGCAGAGTCTGGAACCTCAGCAGACATCCAAGTTCTGTGAGACACATAATCTGACGAGTGTTTCTACCGGTGGTCATGGCCGAGTTGTGCAAACAAAGTGTTCAGATGCTGTCCCAGTAAACAGGTTATCAGCATAGAGGAACTCGAAATCTGGTTTCTGATGAGCTATATAGAACCAATATCTAAAATTGATTACCGTATTTTCCGCACCTAAAAGCCTTAAATTTTCTCAAAAATCGGCCGTGCGCCTTATGTGTGGACTGAGTTCCAAAATCTGTAAAAATGTTGTGCGACTTTGGT
>JAFFST010053784.1:42425-61114 GCA_022414735.1 Noturus placidus | reverse complement strand
ACCGGTATGCTGCAAAACAACATTTGTTGAATAAAGTTCAACTTAACTCACTGTTTTGCTTCCGTTACCTTTTTTTGTAGACCGTTGTCACGAAGTGTGAGGCAATAAGTAAGTGCAGGAGAACCGTCTTTATTTAAGAACAGAACAAACAAACAAGCACCGCTTAGCATCCCTGGCTAAGGATAACTATACTGGCTTCCAACAAACATAGGCATTCGGCAAACACTCAGACAGACCTTCAAACAAAGAACAACAACGCGCAATGTGCTCTTAGCCCCGAGGGGTTTAAATACCCAACATAATCAAACCAAACACAACACAGCTGGGATATCATCACCGAATCCAACCGAATCCAAAACAATTAGTCACGTGCCATCTGCTGGCCGAGGCATAACAACCGTATGTTTTAGCATGCGTCTTATACCACGGTGCGCCTTATGTCTTGGTCAAGTACAGAAATAGACCCCGTAATTGAGACTGCGCCTTATAATTTGCAGAAAATACAGTATCTGTCATAGACAATAAGACAGACAATGTCCGCAATGAAAACACAAGAATAAGTGACAAAACAAACAAAAAACTAGTGTTTGCTCAGAGCTCGAAACACAGCTGCCATGCTCGGCAACAGAGGATGAGTGTGTCACAGTGGGGACTTTTTATAAGCTACCTATATGGGGTCACAATCACAACTTTGCTATTGGTACATGGCAAGGAAATGAGCCATGGGAATATGGGAATACTCCACTACTTTTGAAAGAATCCACCTTGGTGGTCCTCCACTCATTCTAAGAACTACAGTTACATTTGCATCCTTTTGTTTTGACCCCTCATATAGTAACCTCTCTGTCAGCGACTGATAAAAAAAATAGCATGAACTTTTACAACACATCTAGGTCTCTAATATAGGATGCATGTAGAAAGAGGAAAATGCTATAGTGGTGCAATCTATAATATGTTGGACTGAAAATGACTTGCTCATGTCTTTCAGAATCTGTGCAAACAGCTCTATGAAAAGATTGACGTTGTGGATGAAGAGCGGTATGACTATGAGGCTAAAGTGATGAAGCATAATAATGATGTGAGTGTTGTGGGATACTCAGTATTGTGGGATACTGAATATATACTGTATGTTATCACAACAAGGGAAAGTTCTCAGGGAATGTGGTATAATAGCATGTTTCATCTTCAAATCTACCCATTATCCAAGATTCGTGAACTGAAGCTGAAAGTTGAGGATCTGGGAGGTAAGTTCAAGAAGCCAGCTCTGAGAAAGGTACGCGTTTCTGCTGATGAGATGATGCGAGCTCTGCTGGGCTCCAAGCACAAGGGCTCCATGGACTTGCGAGCAAACCTCAAGTCTGTCAAGAAGGAGGATATCAAACAAGAGAAGGTATGAATGGCTCTAGAAATAAACTTTATAAATAATGTACAAAATAGAAAGGGTTTTTTTGTTAGTCAAAATTTACTGTCTTACAGCATTTAAAGTACTTTCATATGCCCACAATTGCTATTTAATATAACACTTTGGTTCTGTGCTGTAGCTCTGAGATAATTCTGCGAATATACTTTTTTATTGAAACAACACAAAATGTCATATTCTGGCTGATGATTAGAATGTTTTTCCAAGGACATTCTGAAAAGACCAGTCTTCAACTTTGTCCTTTTTTTCATCAGCTCGTGACTTCTGAGGTAGGTGACTGGCGTAAGAATGTGGAGGCCATGTCTGGTATGGAAGGAAGGAAGAAGATGTTTGATGCTGCTGGTGGAGGCCAGTAAACAGCATCCAGATGTAACCCTCTGGAGTCCTCTGGACAGAAGACTTATAAGATGGAACAAAAGAAAAAACTAACAGAACAAATAATGTTACAGTCTCTAGTTTTTATTGAGCTTGGCTTAATGAGCAAATTATGGAATATTATTGGCTTGAAGGTGACAGCTTTATTTGCGTATTTATTAAAAAAAATATATGAAATGTCCTGTTCTGAGTAACATTAGCACCATATAATCAACCTTATATACTTAATGTAAGGTTATATCATTATTTTTTCATTTGTTAAAACAGTTCAGAGATAATACATAATTTCCATGGATTCCATGGTCCTAAGTGTATTATTACTGAAATATGTCATTGTATAGATGTAGCAGAGTTAAAGACAGGATGCCCATGAAGTATATGTCTATGTGCTGTGTGAAAGTCTTAATTAAAGATATGAAGAATGTATAGAATTAAACATTTATCTAGCGAACAGAGTTTTCTTTTTATATTGTAATTTAAAACTTCATCTGCTGCTTTTCACACCGAGACAAATAACACTATTTTATCTCCTATCTAACTCCATTTATGCAAACATACACTGTGACAGTTACGCATTTAGTTGTTATGTTTATTTTTTCAGAGACTGTGTTGAATGAATGCTGTTATTCAGTCATGTTTTTGGACAAAGTTAATAGTTGTTGCCTCCAAGTACAGAAAGTTTTTTTTTTTCTCTGTAATTTAACTCAAAAAGTGGAACTTTCAAATATTCTAGATTCATTACACATGAAGTGAAATATTTAAATCTTTTTTGTTTTAATCTTAATGATTTACATGGCTTACAGCTCATGGAAATCAAACATCCAGAATCTCAAAATATTTGAATAAAGAATTTATTATAAAGAATATCAACCTGAGAAGAGCTCTAATCAGCCTTTAATCTCTGTCTGGTTCAGTACATAACCACAATCATGGTGAAGATAAAAGTAAATTTTCATTTCATTTGGAAATCAAGATCCCAGAGTCTGGAAGGAGAGTGGAGAGGAACAGAATCCAAGTTGCTTGAAGTCCAGTGTGTAGTTTGCACAATAAGTGATGATTTGGGGTGCCGTCATCTGCTGGTGTCGGTCCACTGTATTTTCTCAAGTCGGGAGTCAATGTAGCGTCTTCCAGGAGATTTTAGAGCACTTCATGCTTCCATCTGCTGAACAGCTTTATGGAGATGCTGATTTCCTTTTCCAGTAGGACTTGGCACCTACCGACAGTCCAAAACTACTAGTAACTGGTTTACTGACCGTGGTATTACTGTGCTTGATTGTCCAGCCAACTCGACTGACCTGAACTCCATAGAGAATCCCCCATAGAAGAACGCTATCAAAGCAACCTGGGCTTCCAGAGCACCTCAGCAGTGCGACAGGCTGATTGCCTCCATGTCACACTGCACTGATGCAGTAATTCATGCAAAAAGAGCCCTGACGTATTGAGTGCATAAATTAACATACTTTTCAGAACGTCATCATTTCTGTATTATAAATTCTTTATTCTAATATTTTGAGATACTGGATTTTTTATTTCCATGAGCTGTAAGCCATAATAATCAAGATTAAAACAAACAAACAAAAAAAGTTTTGAAATATTTAGCTTTGTGTAATGAATCTAGAATATATGAAAGTTCCACTTTTTGAATTAAATTACAGAAAATTACAACTTTCCTTGATATTCAAATTTTTTAGATGCACCTGTAGTTTATCCACAAAATTCATCTTTGTCTTATAAAGTTCTTTATCCAGTTTACACATATTTATTAAAGATATGAGTAAAGGCTTGAAACAATTTAAATCAGCTCCTTCTGTTATACTTCAGTCTTGCATATGACACTGGAGCATAAACAATATTGTTCAATAAGTAAATAATATTGTAAAGTCAATCTTTAGACTCTTAGAGTAGAGAATATCAAATCTTAGGGGCATAGTAAATGACAACAGACTCCTCTCTGGTTTCTGGAATGACCAGAAGATTTCTGATGATCTAAGTGACCCAGAATGAGTATATACATATAATGATGCTTTCATAGAATCTGCTTGATGAGGATACAAATGTTAACGTGTACCTTGCATATTTGCAATCTGCAGCTTCAAAAAGTTCAAACTGTTCAAATCAGCTGTGAATTATAACATGGTCAGTACTTGTATGTATGGTTGAAATTATTCAGGCCTTTAACGGTGATAAACACACACGCATACACACAAGTAAATACAATTTGAAGATTCATCAGTGGTTCAAATTAACCAAAAACATCAGTTTGATACTGAACATAAGGTGGGAATACACACTGAATGAGACACCAGGTGATAGGAGGTAACACTGGGAAAACTCACATGTGAAAGAGAGAGAAAATGTCAAATTCCACATAGCTAAGGATTGAATCAAGGTCACTGGAGCTATGTGGTACAATGATACCAACTGTCAATGCCAACATGTACTGTGACATACTGAAGCAGAGCCTGGTCAGCATGCAGTATTCCAGCATGATAACGACCCAAACACACCTCCAAGATGACCACTGCCTTGCTAAAGAAGCTGAGGGTGAAGGTGAAGGACTCGCCAAGCATGACTCCAGACCTAAACCCTATTGATTACACTGCCATGTAATCATTCTAATTATGCCATTAAGGCCTCATGATATAATACAATGTTAATGAAAGATAATGAATAATATGATAAAGACTTGCTTTCAGCACGCCCATCTATATCACACCTAACTGTCACACCATGGGAGTGCCTCCAAAAATTCCCTGACAAACACCTTATTGAGATTTGAAGAGCTTGCTTTTACATATGCAACAAAAAAAAAATGAGAGTGCATAAAGAAATAATCATGAAACATTGAGGCATTTTTTCAAGAGCATTTCCTGAAGGGGACAAAGATCCTGCTGAGAAAACATGGGTAAAATGCCTAAAATCCAATACCAATATTGTCAGCAATGCAATTATAACATTGTCTCATTTATGGAATGTTAATAATGAGGTAGGGCAAACAAACACACACACACACACACACACACACACACACACACACACACACACACACACACACAAACAAACAACAACAACAACAAAAAAAAACAGACAGGCAATAGATTTTTTTGTGATAAACACACACGCATACACACAAGTAAATACTATTTGAAGATTCATTAGTGGTTCAAATTAACCAAAACGTTAGTTTGATACTGAACATAAGGTGGGAATACACACTGAATGAGACACCAGGTAATAGGAGGTAACACTGGGAAAACTCACATGGAGAGAACATGTGAAACTCCACATAGGTAAGGATTGAACCAAGGTCACTGGAGCTATGTGGTGGTTCCCACTGCACTGACCTGTTAATTAAAACAGCTATTAATTAAATCAAATTCACACAAGCCTATTTTTACACAATCACACAAGACATACATTAGTATGGCATGCTAATAGTGCTATTTCATGTTTTCCTAGATTTTATATACATGTACTTTTACCTTTTACATTTACGTAAGCACACATCATATGCACGTTCAATGTATGATGTCTCTAACAAAGCAAATTTTGTGACAAATTTGATGAAGTTAGAAGCTAATGGAGTGTTTAGGTTTCATGTATTTATGCATGTAGCAGGCTGGAGGCTCTGTGCAGAGAAATTCAATCAAGTGTGCACATTAAAATTTTAGACCATAATCTAATAGTTCTTAACTAAATCCGATCAGCTGGATTCTGAGCAGTATTACATCATATTTCAATCTTTTCCCTTCATGCAAATAACTAAATTTAATATTGAAGTTCAGCATCACACAAACACTTAACATTTTATATTTTGTTCCCTGGGACAAAATGAGGCAGGACTCCTACAAAACACTCCATTAAAAATAGTGATAATCTAAGAATATCTGGAAATAAATTATATTTAATAATACCACCATGTTAACATAAGACAGTTTAAAAATAATATACAATAGTTTTGGCTCAATTACCTATTTGTAGTACTAAACACTGTAGAATCCTATAGAACATAACATCCAGCAAAACAAAGTAAACATTAGTTCAGCCACATGCATAGTGGTTCAGTTCCTCTATCCACAAAGTGGCTCTTAATATTATAATACCATATGTTGTAAATCAATTACTTAGTACACCATGATGTGTACAAATGTAACACCGTGGGTGCCCTTTCAAGCAAATCTGCGACCACATGCACGTGCAGGTAATCAGCGTAATCATGCCACACCTGGTCCCTCCTCTTTATTAGCACTCCACATGCGGACATAGTCCTGTGCCAGTCAGTAGGATGGCGGCATATTGCTCTAAGTAAGTGTAGTTTAGTCTTCAGTGTTTAGATAGGAAAATATAAAGAATTAAGTGTAGAGAAGTACATATTGAGAGTTGAAGGTAGATAAGTATTGAGATATTGAATTGCATTGCATGAAGTCTGTTTGCAGCAGTTGTTGTATATAAATCAGACATGAAAAAAAAAAAAAATGAGGGAGACCAAGTACATGTGGTATGTAATTTTATTGTGAATTCACTGGGCTGCTGGGATATTACTCCGTGGGTGAGGTAGAGCAAAAGGGAGAAAACAGGTGGTTAAACGGGGCACGTCCTGGGGACATGTGATAGCCAGCTGATGTGTACGAAGGGGAATATTCAGGGCTGGCAGGTGAAAAAAGAGGAGAGAGGTCAGAGCCAGGGTCAGAGAAGGCCGTGTCATCATCAGTCTGATAGTTGGAGGAAGGGACAGCGGGTAGAGGGTCTATCTGTGTAGAGGCATCCACACACATTTGCTGGGCTGATTCTATATCTGAGAGGTGGGGGGAACCGTGTGTTTCCAGAGGGGGTACAAAGAACTGTGATCATCATATGATCAGCATGTGAGGTCTTTAGTGTGATGTACAAGCTGATAGCGAGTGTTTAGATCCAAATCCAGCCCCTCCAGTAAAGGAGATAAGAAAGACTGACGGTCACCTGAGATACAGAGGAGAGAGGGAGCTGTATTAGATTTGGGCTACACACATTAGATTTATTTTGTTATTCACAAAAAGACCTAGAACTGGGTGTAATGGAGACAATGTACAGGCAAACACACACACACACACACACACACACACACACATACACACCGAGGCCTGGTGTGTATGCGGTAATCTATTGTAAAGTAATGAGGTAAATTTCATGCAAATATTATAAAACAGAACTGCAGATAGAAAAAATAAACTTAATCATATAATGTGTGTGAAGATGTTGAGAATCCTTTCTCAGGAAAAAATCCAGTCAAGAAAGTGTGTGAAGGTGTGGGGAATCCATTCTCACGATACACCAGTCAGGAATGACTCAGACAAAGGCCCGGTTATTATTTTTTTTAGAGTGAAACAAAACGGGCTGATTATAAAGGAATTGTGGCTGAGCGCCACCTGTGAGATAACTGTCTCTGTGAACAGCTAGGGCTGCGAGATAACTGTCCCTGGGAATAGCGAGGGCCTCAAGATAACTGTCCCTGGGAACAGCGAACACCGTAAGAAAAGGATCTCTAAAAATTGATTATTCACGTACGTAATGGTGTCCTGGGAATGCTAACTCTAAACATATTGGTGTTTGGGTTTAGAGAAGTGTCTAAGTAGGAGAGCTTCAGCTCAAGGTTTTTAGATTGCTTTTTCACAGTCTCAGATTGTGTGGATCTCGTGTGGTGGAACAATAAACTTGGACCTTGCTTTTTTTCACTCTCTGGTTCCATGTGGTACTTTACTCTGCACCCAGGAAAGTGGTTGTAAGAATACTTGATTTTGTAATAACTAATAAATGTAAATGCATAGTGGATATAATTTTGGCCCACATTGTGGCGACCATGACGGGATTAGGCTAAGACCCAAAAGTCTGAGATCCTGATTGTGGGACCTTTCACTCCAGGGGCAGTAGATAGGCCGTTTAGTGAAAAAGGCATATCAGATGCCTGTTTTTTAAAGCTCTGTTGCCACGAGTGAGAAGCCCCACAGTGGGAAGGAAGGCTGAGTTGGTCTCCAAAAGGACTCAATATAGCAATTGAAAAACTAGTAAAGGTGAAAATAATATCCTGTGAACTAAAAAGAGAGTGAGGCAAAGAGTAAGATAATCGGGACAAAGTTAACAAAGTGGTGAAATTGATTTATGGAACTGATTGAATTGTGTGTGTGTTGTGTAAGTGAAAGTCCTGTGATACCACTGATGAAAGACTCAGATTTGATTAGAAGGAAAGTGAAGTGAGGCCTCAAACCCCTGATACTGCTCGTGAAAGACCCAGGGCTGCCTTGGTGGGGGACCCCTAATACCTCTGGTCCACTTAGAGAGGGGTTAAATCCTGGGCCCAGGTCCAGGTCAACGCGACTCAGGGTAAGGACCCGGCAAGAGAAGCGTGCCCGGTGAATGAATGTGAAATTTTGTGTGTGATACTACAAAAAATTTGTGTAAAAGTGTTTAAATGTGTAATATGTGTGTGTGATCCTGCATGTGTTGGTGATAAACAGGAGACTTGTGTGTTTGATAAGCTCTGAAAATTAGTTTTGGAGATAAATGTGAATGCTGCCATAATCAGTGTAAAAATATGAGCTAGGCACACGTGCCTGCAGGTGCAACAGGCGCTGCCTGAAAGCTCCGCAGCAGGTGAATTGCACCACGCTTCCCACCCAGGAGGTGACAGCTGACCCAGAAATCTTTTGGGGGGGGGGGCACTGATGACAGCACTGAACCAGTCAGCGGGAAAACAGCTGAAAAGCAAGAGGCCCTGACACGAGTGTATAAAGTAAATCAACAGCAGAACAGTAAGCTAGTGAGTTCAGATATGGATCTGGATGAACAAGAGGGGACAGAGAGTGAGGGGACCGAAACTGAAGACGGTGGAGAAAATGGACATGGCACTAGCGAGGATGAGGACCCAGGTGGAGTCCAGTGAAGCTAAAGCACTACAGGACAGAGCGAGCCTGAAAGTCCAAGCGAGATACCAGCTGAGCATCACAAAGGCCCGGAGATCATTGCGCTCCCACTCCCAGTCCAAGTCCAGCCTGTATCAGAATGAGCCAGCCCAGGTCAGATGCCCCTCATGGTCAATGGAAAAGCCCTGCATTATGCACCGTGGAGCTTCATGGACCTGACTTTTCTGATTCAATGATTGCAAACCATGTGTGAAGGGGGGCAGAAATGGATTACACAGTTTGAGGAAAAGACATCTGGACAGCACCTGGCAATTGGTGACATTGAAGCCATATTCTGCTAAACGGTGGGCAAGGGGTGGGCTGAAGAGATGTTCAATACGGCACAACATGGAGATCTGACAGACGACTTGCAGGCTGATGCTATCCCATTTGGCCTATATCGACAAGAACTCCGGGACGCAGTGAGAAGCATATATCCGGCAAAGATGGACCCCTGGAAGCTCGAAAACATGAAGCTAAAAGATGAAGAGAACGTAATAACCTTCATACAAGAATTCCAGGACAAATGGATGAGACGGGTGCCAAGTGGGATGAGTCAGTGGCAAGTGTGGGACTGTTTAGACTACTGCTGAAGAAGGCTCTACCAGGGGAGGTGCAGAAGACATTAGGAGAAGTAGTGGGGCTCAGCACAATGGAATGGAATTCATTCCTGGAACATGTGACCCATATCATGTAACAACACAGAAAGCTGAAAAGAGAAGCCAAGGATGCCTCCCCAACAAACAACAGCACATTCTGACCCTCTGATACAGCCAAGCGGATACCAGGACCAACCGCAAACACAAGTACCACCCGCAATAATGCAACCCGCCCCAGTGGATTTCATGTATCATGTGGAACCCCCTATGTGCCACCAGCCTGGGGGAGAGGACGAAGATACAGACGGGGGCCTATTTCTGAAACGGCTAAATGGGGCAGCAGAAGAATGCTGGGAATGCGTTGACCCCAGCCACTTCAGAAGAAATTGCCCATACGCCACAAAACTAACTTGGGGTGATTACGTGGACAGGACTGAAAGAAGAGGGCAGATGCATGGACCAAGAGCCCCTCACCAGATGCAAGAAATTTACAGAATACCAACTCAGCCCCATGTATGGTCCTTACGGGGACCAGGGCCCCAACCAGAGTTGAGGAGGTCTAGAGAAGCCCGGGGGAGCTGATGTAGTCTGTCACCACACTGCACCTGGAAAAAGAGCCAACTGTCACAGTGATGATTGCAAACACCCTTTATGAACGACACTGACGATTCAAACTATGGGTTTCTCAGGAAAAGTACAGATTCACTGAGCCACAGGAACTAACTTTGGATGGTGTGACAATACAAGCTCCACTGTTATATTTACAAGGGGCACCTGCTAACCTATTAGGACGCAATGCCCTGTGCAAGCTGGGGGCTCAGACACAGTGCGAGGTGACTGGGATTTGGGTGACATTCCCCAGACCAATAGTTACACAAAATCTACTTTGCATGAACCCAAATGCACAGCCCATGAAGCTAGTGTTGTGTACTGGTTGGAAATATACGATCTACCCCACTCAGAACTCTGGCTGTGATATGCAGAATGGAAACCATGGCTGCAGTACATATGGCCTGATTGCACAGAGATGGAGACCCCATTACACTGCACCATTAAAAATGATGAAGGGGGACAGGAGCAGGAATATGCTCAGCTGTGGGAAGACATGGAACAGGGACAAGTAATGGACATAAAAATCATAGATATGTTAAGTGGTCCACAAGGTGTGGCCACTATGATCCAGCTCCCTGAGAGAATCACAAAAACTGGTATCAGCAGGAAGAGGCGGCTCCCCATGTCACTCTCATGATCACAAAAGACTGTGAACTGAAAGATGTAGGGTTGATGATAAGGCAGGCGAAGGAAGAAGGAAAATGAAATCAATTGACAATCCATATTTGCACAAGTCACCAGATGGAAAGCTAGTGCGTATTTCGGCGACGGCCATTGACTTGGCAGTGGCCACCAGCGTTGGCATATGCACGATCATGGACCAAGGAGGTTTACAAATGGCAGTAGTTAAGGTAGCAGAAGATAAGGAAAATGAGGAAATACTAAAAGCAGTTCCAGAGCAGCTATGGACAAAACATTCGACTGATGTAGGGCTTGTTAAGTCTGCCAGCCTAGCGCAGATCAAGGTAAAAGAGAATGCGAGGTTACCCTACCAAAAACAGTACCCCTTGTCAGCTCAAGCCAGGGAGGGCATATGACCTACAATATACGGGTTAGTAGAAGCCGGAGTGCTGATCCCCACTCGAAGTCAGTGCAGTACTATTTTTCCAGTTAGGAAACCTGACTTGGAGAAATGGAGGCTAGTGCATGATCTGCGTGCTGTTAACCTAGTTGTAATACCTGAAACACCTGTAGTTCCAGACCCACACACATTACTGTCAAACATTCCACAGAAGACCAAATGGTATACTAACATAGACCTGTGCTCGGCGTTCTTTAGTGTGCCACTGCACCCAAACTCATGACATTTATTTGCCTTTATGTATGTAGGACAACAATACACATACAGGGATACTATGAAAGACCTTGCATATTCAATCTGGTACTGGCTCAAGACCTCTCAGCCTTGGAGTGTTACAGCACAATCTTGCAATATGTCGATGATCTCTTGATTTGTAGTCCGTCCAAAGAGCAGTGCCAGTATGACTCCCTACTGGTCCTGAGAATGTTGGCCAAAAATGGCCACAAAGTAAGTAAAGAGACGTTGCAATTCTGTAAACAAAAAGTGGAATACCTAGGCCGCGTGTTAGAAGGAGAAAGTCGTACAATTGCACCTAAACATGTGCAAGCCATGCATAAGGCCCCACAATCAAATACCATACATCAAATTTTGGCATTCCTAGGGATGGCAAGGTTTAGTCAACCGCGGATATGCGAGTTTACACTAAGGGTTCAACCATGGGACATGATCAGGGCAATGGATCAGTCACAGCCAAGTATCCCCCTTGTCTGGATTCCTGAAGCCCTAGCTGCATTCGTAGATATAAAAAAGGCCATAATGACCACTTCCGCATTGACCAACCTGGACTACACTAAGCTGTTCGTTCTCTATGTGTCCGAAAGAAAGGGGTACGCTTCAGCCATTTTAACTGAACAGCAACAAGGCATAGGGAAACAGGCGATTGCCTATTACAGCACGGCCCTTGATAATGTGGAAAAGGGGATGCCACCCTGTTATCGCTCCTTGGCAGCGGCCACGTTTGAATATCAAAAAGTGTCCACAATCACCATGGGGCACCTGGTTACGTTGTATACGACTCACGCACTGCATGCACTCCTGACGAGCCAGACCTTTGTAATAACAAACTCTTGATGACTTCTGTCAGCCCCAGAGCTTACTATAGAACGGTGCAGCACAGTGATTCCGGCTGATAAGCTGGTAACTCCGCTCAATGGGGTACCCCATGAATACAGGCAATAAATCTGGGTACACCATAGTAGAAGCAAAACATCTCCCGGTAACGTTTGAGATGGTAATGAGTGTTCCCCTTCCCCAACCTTGCTCAGCCCAGTTGGTGGAAATACGGGCTTTGACAGCAGTGTGTAAATTGGGTAGCAACAAAAGTTGTACAGTGTATATAGATTCGGCCTATGCTCATGTGTTTGGACTTATCTGGGCCTAGAGGGGTTCCAATGGGCAGATGGGTCCGCTGTTACCCACGGTGAAGCAATTTCAGATTTACTATATACTATGACATTACCCTCAAAGCTAGCTGTAGTGAAATTCAAGGCACATAAGACTCATGATTCATTTATTACTAAACAGATGAGGTTGCAGATGAGGCAGCAAAAAAAGCTGCTGTAGGGGCTGCTCAAATGATGGCTCTAACACATTCCGGGGAGGGTCAGACGCGACAGCCCCAGGAAGACAATGTGGCCCATATAGTGGAGCTGCAAAACGCCATGGGGTGGCCAAAATAACTATGTGGATAAAAAGGGGGGCAAAAAAAGAAACAGCTACTGGCTTGTGGCGCAGCGTGGATGGGTTGTGCATAGCCCCAGCCAGCTTCCTCCAGATTTTGATCAAAGAAGCCCATGGCTTGGAATGGTGGTCCCCATACCTGGCCAGTATGGTAGACCATGCTCTAAACCGGTGTGATGTGCGCATCAGGAACAATGTGCGGAAGAACTTTACTGCCCCCTTAGGTCATATACCTCTGTGGACGGGACCCTTCCGGCATATAATGATGGATCATGTAGACATGGGAGCAGACAACAGGAAAGAAGAGAAGTGCTACATTCTAGTGATAACAGATCACTTTAGCAGGTGGGTGGAGGCAACTGTGATTTCCAAGGAGGAAATTAGATCTGCTGTCAAATTCCTATGCCGCGAGGTCATTCCCCGGTTCGGAATTCCAGAGTTGTTGAACTCGGACAATGGCACTAACTTTGTGAATAACGCAATCAACAATATTGCGGCTGCCTTGTGGATAGATCATGAACTAGGATGTGTGTATCACCCTCAATCCCAGGGCATGGTGGAGCATGTTAAAGGTATCCTGAAAAGTAAATTTGCAGTTCTCGCCTGAATTGTGTCCAAGCCTAACCACTGGCATTAATGAAGATGCACTCACAGACCTGTCACATCACACACTTCACTCCCCTCGAGGGATGCTGAGAAGCACCCTTCTCGAGAATTTAAAGGGCCACTACTGCAAGCCATGACTGATGAACAATCGTAGACCTCTGGACAAGACAGTTTAAAGTGGCCCTCGGGTCCTACTGAGGCAGTGTTATTGACCAATGGTGACAGTGATTCAGATGCATCATTGAGCCCTGCCCAGGCACTCGTACACAGACTAAATGATGGGCTGTTGCTAAATTGGAAAAACAGTCTCAGTGTGATGACAGTGGCCCACCCAGCTCTCCACCCAACACCTTGCCAAAGTCTGATTATGCTCCAGCACCAACAGAGCTTCGGGTGATAAAGACGGGTGATGGAGCTTCTGGCTCACAGGACCTTGTACCCCGATAGCTGATATTCTGTCCACGCTTGGCAAGACTTTGATAAGCCCCAGATAGACTTTGATAAGCCCCAGTCCCTCGAGGCCCATCTGAGCGTACCTCCTGAGCTCCAGCCTTTGCCTGAATACCTGCACACTCCCTGCTGACTCCAGCAGGGACCGATGGCATTATTGCTGAGTAATAGCAAATACGGGTTATTGGGGCGAGGATTTATGTGGCAGGCCTAATAGCATTCTTTTTCCTTTCTCTCGCCCCGAAGTTCAGAGGGACTATTCTTGCATTCAAAAATAACCTTGTGTCATGCCGCACACTCCAACCTGCTACCTGGTTGCTACCTCCCGCTTAACGCCCTTTCCCAGAGCTCGACGTGATCTGTCCTGGTCTCCCCCCAACTCAGATGTGGGTGTTTGCAGCTCGATGTGTGCGTTAGCTCTCCTTACACTCACCCACGAGGAGTTGCTGATTGGCCCTCATTTGGCTTCATTTACCTTTTCCCAGGCCCGCTCAGTAGAGGTTCTTGTAGGACACCTTCGGATTATTGGAAGGGCACTGACAAAAAGGTGCACCTTCGATAGTACTGTCCTGCCGCCAGTAATTGGTCCCATTTGGATGCCTTTCCTTTGCTCTGGCACATCATGCTTCTACCATGATAGTACAGACACCCCGTTCGCATGAAAGTGCTACCCCACCTTTTTGCTGCCCCTGCTGTGTCATCTCCTGTCATTTGAGGTTTAATGAAATTGCAACGCTATTCAGTTTCAACTGATAACACCTCCCTACAGTAATATGTATTTGGCATGGATGTTCCATACTGCCCGATCTGTGACGGATTGTTCATGTCTCGGTTGTCATGATCGTAGCCCCGGTCCCCATCTTATGCTACCCATGGGGAACCTGTCTAAGTGTCTCACTGACCCCTACTTGGTCGAGTTCTTGTGTCCCACAGTTTGCCTCTTTGGGGCCCTCTGTTGATTTTGGCCCAACGTGGATGCATAATGCTAGCAGCTCATGCCTATTTCAACACATGTCCACTTGGGTGTTGGCTTTTATCCCCGTTCGAACGTCTCTACCCTTGTTCTTTCCGGTGTGCCTCTGCTCTCTTTTTGGTGTGTACCCCGTGGGGAATTTGTCCGCTTGCTGAAATGTCCATCTACTTGCTGATGACCTGCAGGTTAATACCCTCTCTGTCTGTGACTCTTCCCCGTGCGCTAACCCTGTAAATGTAACACTTCCCCTCCTGGACTTTAGCGTGGGTGCCATGCCTCTTGGTGATGTTTTTTGCTTTTGCGGTGGCCAGTATGTACACCAGGCTTGTGGAATGACAAGGGTGCTGTGCCCCGGTTAGGTTGGATGGTAGGACCCGTGTTTTGGTGGTGGCTGACCCCCACATGGGACCAAACTAGATTTATTTTGTTATTCACAATAAGACCTAGAACTGGGTGTAATTGGGACAATGTACAGGCACACACACACACACACACACACACACACACACACACACACACACACACCGAGGCCTGGTGTGTATGCAGTAAACTATTATAAAGTAAAGAGGTAAATTACATGCAAGCATTATAAAAAAGAAATGCAGATAGGAAAATGAATCTTACTCATAATGTGTGTGGAGAATCCTTTCTCACGACAGACCAGTCAGGAATGACTCAGATGAAGGTCCGGTTCTTTTTTAGAGTGAAACAAGACGGGCCGATTATAAAGGTATGTGGCTGAGCTACACCTGTGAGATAACTGTCTCTGGGAACGGCTAGGGCTGCAAGATAACTGTCCCTGGGAACGGCAAGGGCTTCGAGATAACTGTCCCTGGGAACAGCGATGGCTTCGAGATAACTGACCCTGGGAATACGTGAGAAATGGGTCTCTAAAAATTGATGATTCAAGTACGTAATGGTGTCCTGGGGAAGCTAACTCTAAACATATTGGTGTTTGGGTTTAGAGAAGTGTATAAGTAGGAGAGCTTCAGCTCTGGGTTTTTAGATCGCATTTTGGGATGTCTCAAACTGTGTGGATCTCGTGTGGTGGAACAATAAACTTGGACCTTGCTTTTCCTCACTCTCTGGTTCTGTGTGGTACTTTACTCTGCACTAGGGCAAGTGGTTGTAAGTATATTTGATTTTGTAATAACTTATAATTGTAAATGCATAGTGGAAAGAATTTTGGCCCACACAGTGTAAGAGGAGGTTCACAAAGAGTCAACCTCCGAGAAGGAATATTTAGTTCTTTCACATCTGGTCAATGAAAGGGCTCTGAGCTGCCAGAGCCAATCTGGAACTTAGCTTTGCAGTTAGCGCTGCAGGCTGGCATACCCACCCTCCTTGCGCCCTGCTAAAGGCAGTTCACTCCGCTATGCTTTTTTGTGTTCAGCTAAAGGCTGTAAGTTTTCTCAAGCTTGTATCCCTCATAGTTGTTTCATAAGCACTACAACTCTCACAATAGCATTACTGCATTTAGCTCAGTGGTTAATGCTTCAGTCTAGTACACACAACTTACCTTATTCATGCCCTAGGCAAGGTGTTCACCTTTGTATGGTGTCATTTGATCCATTACTGTATATTGTCCAATAAGCTATTCTACATTCTAATGAAGAGTCCCGTAATAATAAAAGTATTTAATAAGTAAGGATGTTGTAAAGTTTCCTATTCAGCCATAAAGAGTATGTATGTAGTAGTGAAAAATCACCCAGAAAAGATGACTCAAGTTACCTGCTCTCAGCTCTGCCAGTGTTGACCAACACTTAGTGCAGTCTACTAATTCGATTGGTCGAACAGTGTTCCAAGACTTCTTACATATTCTATAACTGGACTGGGATGTTTAACTGTGTGTATCAGTCAGCTCATCTGTATTCACCACAAAAATTTCCACTTCCACTAGTTTGAAATCATTACTACAGTAGTGTTAGTGAAGTCATAAGCAGACATGGCAAATTATATAAATTTTATATAAATTTTAGCTTAAAATATGAAAGCTTGTCAGTTGAAGTTGAAAAGGAAGAAGGGACGCCAGTTTTACCAGAATTACCTTTAACAGGGATGCATAAATCAATGTGAGTTAGCTAGCCAGCTAGCTGACATGCTATAAAGTGAGTGTAGCTTTTTCGTGAGCTATTTCCACTAGCAGAGCCATAATAAGGTTCAGTAGTGGTTTAGTGTTTAAGGCGCTGAGTTGCTGATGGGAAGGTCAGGGGTTTAAGCCACAGCACTGCCAAGCTACCACTGTTGGGCCATTGAACAAAGCCTTTAACCCTCTCTGCTCCAGGGGTGCTGTATCATCTATGACCACAGCTTTCTGACATGCTGGGGTATGTCAAGAAAATAACAATTTCACTATACATATCTATATGTGGACAATAAAGCCTCATTATCATAAACAGAACATTTACACATTTTATGGAGAAAACTTCAGAATAGGTGCATACATTGGGATCAGCAGGACCAAATAAAGTGACATGAGTGTGTGGTTTGTACTTTAATGTGCAGATTTAATGAACAGCTTGCAGAAAAGTTTGCCAGGTTTCAGCATATTCCTACCTCAACTCCACAAAAACTACTCAACTCATTTTTTTCTACAACTCAAATTCCTACAACTCAAAAACTCCACAAAAGCTTGAAACTATCCTAGAATGTTGGGGCACACGAAAAGGTAGATATATTTTTAAAAATCATTTCCCAGTCTTTTTAAGGAACACTGGTTAACAGTGTTGCACATTTCTGAAGTGTACTGTCCATCCATCCATCCATCCTCTACCGCTTACTCCTTTTCAGGGTCACGGGGAACCTGGAGCCTATCCCAGGAGGCATCGGGCACAAGACTGGGTACACCCTGGACAGGGTGCCAGTCCATTGCAGGGTTGAAGTTTACTGTATATCTGCAATATGTGAACATAATATGCAGAACCTGGCAAAACTGGCTGAGGACTAAATGTTCATTAACATGAGGTATCTGAACTATATTCTGGGTGACTGTGGCTCAGGTGGTAGTGATTCCCGGCCCACGTGACTCCACATACCGAAGTGTCTTTAGGCAAGACACTGAACACCAATTTGTTCCCCATGGCAAGTTAGCGCCTTGCATGGAAGCTCTGCTACCATTGGTGTGTGAGTGTAAAGTGCAATATAAGTGCAGACCATTTGCCATATTATTTATTATGGACTGTTAACATGCAACTCCCCCAGTGGACAGTAGAGGGAGCGGATTGCTTTTTAGTGACTTCTATAGACTTTTATCGTGTACTGCTGGAGGTGACACAACTTACCTGTTGTTGGCCTCGCACCCAACGAAAAATCTCGGAAAAATAGTCTCAATTGTTTGTATAGGTTTATAGGTCATTCTGAGATCACTCAGCTGACCCACATGCTCCAAATTCATCGCAGATAGTCTCCTTTATTTGTGCTTTGTTTGTGCTGGTTTGTGACACTAAAAGTTTAGTTTGTGCTGCTTCCTGTCTAAAATATTAGACATTGAATTATAGGTGATTACTTATCACTTAATTAAACTCGGAACTTCATTCACTCTGTTAAACTATTTTCACCTCTCACCTTGCGTGTGTGTGTTTATGTGTTGAATTAGATTCTGTATTATAAAATAAAGTCTCGTCTGTTTTAACAGGTGTCTTATTTGTTTACAAGGGTCAGAGCTTTGAATTGCCGATCCTGCTACATGCGCTTCAAATAATGTTCCACTGTATTTAGGATATTACTGCTGGTGGCCACGGAGGTAATATCTCATCCCATCCCATCTTCTACCGTTTACTCCTTTTTGGGGTCACGGGGAACCTAAAGCCTATCCCAGAGAGCATCGGGCACAATCGCAGGGCAACAATCAGACACACATTCCCACACCATTCAAACACTACGGACACTTTAGACAAGCCAAACAACAGCCTACCATGCATGTGTTTGGACTGTGTGTATATATATATATATATATATA
>JAFFST010053774.1:13449-31052 GCA_022414735.1 Noturus placidus | reverse complement strand
ACTCTGACCACTGATTTATAATGAAGTAACCATGACAACACTATATACAACAAGCAGAAGACTTCAGGTCAGGACTCACACTTTATGTGGTCTTCAGATTATTAATAAAGGAACTGATTTCATTGCATGTTTCTGTTGTACATTCTGATCAATAAAGTTCATTAGATGGAAATGTGTAACACTTGTTAGATAGTGGCGTGGAATCTTCTTCAGCAAAAAGCTCTCCAAGAGTCTCGGGGTCTTGATGTGAAAAGATAGACTTTATTATTCACACAACAAAGCCACGCTGGTCTGCAGATCGACTCCCTTACTTCTCCTCCATACATGCTTTTATACAATTCTAAACCACTCATCTCATCACGTGGGGTTTTTCCTCTTTTGTTATTAATTCAAACCTTGGCCGTGCACCACCATTAACTCTAAGACTTGGTCCTCCGTCCTTACATTGTATTTAAGTGAGTTCTACTCTGATTAAAATATTCCACAGGAGATGTGGATGAAAATGGTGTCTGTTTATGGTTTTATTCAGACGACTTCGTTGTTGTTTTTTTGGGCAGTGCAGACGATTTATGCAGATGTTCATAGTTTCATAGCAATTCACAAAACTATACAATATCATTCAGACGTTTGGCTTCATTGTTGGTTCAGAAACATCTATAAAATGATTGTGATACGGCTGTGGATCAGGTGGTAGAGCGGGTTGTCCACTAATCGTAGGGTTCGCGGTTCAATTCCCGGCCCGCATGACTCCACATGTTGAAGTGTCTTTGGGCAAGACGCTGAACCCCAAATTGCTCCCGATGACAAGTTGGCACCTTGCATGGCAGCTCTGCTACCATTAGTGTGTGAATGGGTGAATGAGACACATTGTAAAGTGCTTTGGATAAAAGTGCGCCATTTACCATTTAATACAATTCTAGTGTTATAGATGTAGGTTTTTGAATAATAATCCACAACAGTACGAGGTGATATGACGTTTCACTGTGATATGACGTTTCTCTGCATAAAGAGAAGCAAGAAAAGAGTGCTGCTTAATGGATGCTATTTATTCCTGTCCCTTTTACTTCCACAGACAAAAACTAAAGAATAATGTGTGAGCCAGCAGAATTAAAAAAGCCAATTCTCTGTGGCCCCTCACCCAAATTACAATATCACATTCATACATACAATGTGTGTTGATTACAGTAATGCTGTAATCCATTGTATTTGGATACACAAAGTTTATTGTGGATTTTCCAGCGTCGAAACAAATTCAGTAGTTCAACTTGAAAAACATTGATGCGCAGAGCAAGGTCTCCTTTGCATGGCTAGTCTCGTAATTTTATAAACATACAGTATCTCACGAAAGTGAGTACACCCCTCACATGTGTGTAAATATGTGATATCTTTTCATGTGACAACACTGCAGAACTGACACTGTGCTACACTGTAAAGTAGTGAGTGTACAGCTTGTGTAACAGTGTAAATTTACTGTCCCCTCAAAATAACTCAACACACACACATTAATGTCTAAACCACTGGCAACAAAAGTGAGTACACCTGTAACCCGCTTGTCGAGGGCCGGTCAATTATTGGGGTATTACAGCATGTGATGACTGTAATGAGTAGTGGAGATACCTAGATGGTTGGAATTGGGCCAGATAAAAAGACAAGAGATTCAGTGGTACTCAAATCAGATCACATTGAACTGGCTCACCATCCATTACTGGAACAGTTTCTCCAAGGTTATCCAGAATCTTCGCCGACGGGTCGAACTCCACCATATCCGCAGTCAATCAACATCTGAACTCAACATTAAATCCTGACCTACATGAGAAAGGTCACTTAAAATTACTTAACAGCTATCTATTAACATGGTCAGCATAACTGGAGTTAATATCAGTAACTTCGTATCGGAGCTACTCCACTTACCAGTGGTAGCAGTCTTAAATACAGAATACCGTGAAATATTCTGTTTTTATCAGTTAATATATACACAACTTAACAATGATAAGGCACCTTAGCTTATAGCTCAAAGCTAGCATACAGCAACACTTGGTACAGTGGCTAGCGTCGTTCATACACGAGGTGCAGCGGCTAGCGCCGTTTATAACGAAGGACAATAATCTAAAATGGCGGATGTCACACATAAGTTGACGGATATAAAATCACCAGTGCAAGACAACGGCACATTACTCTAGTATGCCTTCCAACTTGGACTCTGTCGTGGCACTCTACACTGTTGGTAATTTACACCCGTAACAGCAGCATCACCATACCGCTACGATCACTCAGTTACTAATGACATCTCTTCCTATCTCCCTCGTTACCTGAGAGGCGGGCTCATCCAAGCCATTGGCTGGAATGTAGGAACTCTCAATCCTACAGGCTGATGTCCTAACAGCACCCTGGCCTCGTACTGGATGATACATATAGTCACTCAGGTCTCACACCAGTTGAGTGTGAGAGCGATGACATCAAATTTAACATACCTGCTCCCCATTCACACCTGAGATCTTGTAACACTAACAAGTCACATGACACCGGGGAGGGAAAATGACTAATTGGGCCCAATTTGGACATTTTCACTTTGGGGTGTACTCACTTTTGTTGCCAGCGGTTTAGACATTAATGTCTATGTGTTGAGTTATTTTGAGGGGACAGTAAATTTACACTGTTACACAAGCTGTACACTCACTACTTTACATATATTGATCTACATTAACTATTTCTGTGTAGTTAGTGATGATAAATGATGTGTAAATTTGGTCTTGTTCGTCTTGGCTCTTGTAGGAGACATTTCCAATTATAATTCCATATACACTTTGGGGCAAAATCTAAAATTATTTAAGCATCGTGAATAATTTTCTTGTGTTTTCCAGATATACCACTGCTCACAGTGTGGGAAGAGTTTTACTAAAAGTCATCATCTCAAAGATCACGAGTGTGTCCACAAAGGAGAGAAGCCATATGAGTGCTCACAGTGTGGGAAGAGTTTTACTTACCAGAGTAATCTCCACCGTCACCAGCGCATTCACACAGGAGTGAGGCCATATGCTTGCTCCCATTGTGGGAAGAGTTTTACTCGACAGAATATCCTCCAACAACACCAGCGCATTCACACAGGAGAGAAGCCGTATTACTGTTCACAGTGTGGGAAAAGTTTTACTCGTCAGAGTTATCTCCAACGACATGAGCTCATCCACACTGGAGAGAGGCCATATGACTGCTCCCAGTGTGGGAAGACTTTTACTCGTCAGAGTAATCTCCAAATACACGAGCGCATTCACACTGGAGAGAGGCCATATGACTGCTGCCAGTGTGGGAAGAGTTTTACTTGCCAGCGTAATCTCCAAATACACGAGCGCATTCACACAGGAGAGAAGCCGTATCACTGTGGACAGTGTGAGATGAGTTTTACACAACTATGTACTCTCCAGCGACACGAGCGCTTTCACACGGGAGAGAAACCGTATTACTGCTCACATTGCTGGAAGAGTTTTACACGTCAAAGTACTCTCCAACGTCACCAGCGCATTCACACGGGAGAGAAGCCATACGAGTGCTCACAGTGTGGGAAGACTTTTACTCGTCAGAGTCATCTCCAACAGCATGAGCGCATTCACACAGGAGAGAAGCCATATCACTGTGGACAGTGTGAGAAGAGTTTTACTTGCCCGAGTCATCTCAAACGACACCAGAGAGTTCACACGGGAGAGAAGCCGTATCACTGTGGACAGTGTGGGAAAAAATATCGTGACCAGAGGGCCTTCTACAGCCACCAGCAGAGTCATACAGGACAGAAGCTGTACATCTGCGGACAATGTGGACGGAGCGATACTCGTTCAAATTCATTAAGGAAACACAAGTGCTCTAACATGAAGACACCAGCTCTTGACATGTGAATTTGTCAAATTAAGATTTTTTAATTTAAGGTGACTTTCTGGCATAAAATTATATTCATTTTTTTTTTGTCATGGACTGTAGTATTCTGTTGCGTGGGACTTTATTGCTTACTCTCTGGGTTTTAGCAGGAATTCATCATTATATTGTTTTCCTTTCTACCCCAAACACTTCAATACCACATATGGAATACCCACTTTAATCGACCAATCCAGACCTCTGAGTTAGACATATGACTCTGATATTTCCCTCTAACAAAAGCAAACATATAGAAATTGTTTTAGAAAATGTCGTGTTGTGTGTGTGTGTGTACAAGCAAACTGAACACCTGTCCAAGACAACAGGAGATGGTTAGGTTTACAGGCAATTTGAAGAGATAATTCTGATTCAAATTGTTCTGTCTTTGCAGTGTCCATTTAAGTACTGCTAACGAATACACTATATGACGAAAAGTATTGGGTTGCCTGACCAACAAACCCATTTATTTCTTTTGAATATCCACTGATGGAATTGCGTCCAATCTAGGGATGAAACGGTTAGCGGATTAGTTAGTATTACCGTGTCACATTTAATTATCATTAAAACCATGTGCGATTATCGTGATTTGTAAAACTAGCGGTAAATGCTGTCCACACGAGTCTAACGTAGGTGCAGTATCTAACATTGTTTTCTTTTTTGAGTGTGAAAACGGACATTTCAATTAAAAACCAAATGCGTCTGCTCAATTCAGCATGAGCTGAGTGAGTTAGAGTCACAGCACAGATCGACAGCAGTCAGATTTCATTTATCACGTGACAAAAGTGAGGTGAGGTGACAGACGTGATGGCGGAAGATTTGGTTTAATATAAGCGAGTTTGTCATTGTACTGTTTTGTTGTGTTTTTATTAAGAGTAATAATGAACCTACCATTAAAGCAATTGTCTTGACCGAATTGCTGCTAATTTGAAAGAAAAGTGAAAAGCGCACAGCCACAGGGGCATTCATAAGCGATTTAAAAGCAAAGGGGAAAGACTGGCTTAAAATTGGTTTGAGGTTGGATGTTCGTTATTCGCAAATTAAGAGGCTGTACATAAAGTTACATACAACATCGGTATACATGTTTCTAACTTCAGTAGCATTTGAAGAGAATGACTTACAGTAACAAAACTTCTTGTAAGGGTAGAAATTCTCTGTCACTGCCTTCTGTCAATCAGTATTCTGTAAATTAACTATGTAATTTTCATTACTATAAAAAAGCAAAAGGAGTGTGGGGTGATGCTGTGGTGCCCAAGTGATTGGTGTATGGCCGAATACCGTGTGACACTGGGAACACCGACCATCACAGCAAGCCCAGTGACAACCATCCATCACTTTATCGTCAAATATGAAACCTGTTTAAATGATTTCAGTATGTGTATCAGAACTTTTTTGTACATTTTCAGCACATTTTAACAATACTGATAAACGTGACAGTTTTAGTCATGGTAATCGTGATATGAAATGTTCTCTAATCCCCTCCATGGTGCTTCAAGCCCAGTGTTCTTGATATACAGTATTTTTCGGATTTACTAAAACTCTGGCCAGGATAACAGTTACACAGTAAGATCAAGGATTGGATTTTTGTTGTATAAAAGTACTAAGAAAATATTGCAGGATTAATGCAGGATCTCTATCATAATTGAGGATATACATCAAATGGAGGGTCGGGGTTTTATGACTTTACTTATTAATCAACAAACATTCCCCATTATGCAATTTCTCAACAAGTTTTAAAAACATGAAATATTACATTTATAAATCTTCAGATGTTTTGCCTCGACACTCATTGGTAAACTCATCATATATATCATCCTTCATGTTTCTCCAACTTGAATAAAGTTTACCTGTGGAATATTTTGAGTTTATTAGTCAAATGACATTACTATCAGTTTATCCATTAATAGATCTGTAATGATTCTATTATACTGTATGCTGAGCAAAAGTCCACCAAAAGGATTCTAGTAGAACAGACTAAACATTTCAGATATCACAGAATAAATCTGACACACGTCCTCACAGCATTGCCACATTCTTAGGTTTAATTCAGACCAAAGGTTTTTGGTTGTATTTAAATATGGAGACAGAGATGAACCACTGCAGACCACTGTTTCTAAGTTGCCATGTTAGACGTTCAGCAAAGATGGTCAAGAGACTGGATTGATGTTCACACAATCTCTTTATTATTCACCTGGAGTGTCTTTATATCGCCAACAGAAATCATCTAAATGTCTACACCAGTCTGTTCTACAGAGTGGAAAGGCCTTGCTTATTGTAGAGAGGACAGAATAGAGAAGGGAGGGGAAATGGATAAGAAGGAAGTCTAAGCCAAGGAATGTTATCATCTGTGACCTTGGTGTGTTCATTCGAAAAGACCCACTGTACCAAAAAACACACGGCAACGAAGAAAATATACACCATACGCAGAGACAGCTCCAGATATAAACCTGTCATAAAGAATGTTAAATTGAATTAATATAAATATATGTATAGATCTTTACTCACCATGAAATCTAACCATGCCCTTCACTCTTCTAATCCTCAATCAATTGAAGTAAATAGAAGTAAGTGCCTGCTGATTAAATGTTTGTGTTGTTAGGAAACCTGGTAATCTAATCCACTGAAACTACACATCACCCACTGTGAATGCAGGTCAAGGTTGTCTTTCAGTGAGTAGTGGAACAGACCAGAAACCATTGCCATGGAAAACAATCTTTCCAGCCTAAGTCAAAAACTTCAGAGACGGATGGTTAGTAGATGTAAAAAGTAAATAAACTTTATTGAAACAATAAAGTGAGAGTCTGTATAAAGTCTGAATTATACATACACAAACATGTCTTTGAAGCAGTAAAATTATCTCTAGGCAGGGCATTCACCTTTTCTTTCTAGAACAAACCAACCTCCATTAATTAGTTATTCATATCCATTTGATACCTTATATTTGTGGCGCATGAGTTGTCAGTTGTATTGTCTTTAAACGTGTTTCCAGTCCAGGGTTTTTTTATTGCCATAGAGTGAAGCTGCTTTAAACAAACACAAAGCCCTTGATGTACACACTTAGAATATCACTTGTTAAAAAGTGTTTTTATAGTTTTAGATTATGCTCGCTGTGCAGAGAGGTACGGACACAGAAAAACAATTAGACCTACTGTTTATTAAGACAGAATTCATCTAACTCAATACACACTCAGAATATATCTTGATCATCAAGTGCACTTTGGATTTAGATAATGCTTCTAACAAATAATTCTAACTGTTGGTTATACATATTAGATTATACTTTATTATCATATACAAACATTATTCAACTTTGTAGTTAAAAACATTGATTAGACTTTATATTCTATACCATTAGCCAGAGATTATTAGCCGCATCAGTGACAGAAAAGTGAATACTGAAAGATAGTTAATTTGAGGTAATTTGTTAGTATACTAATTGGCCGTTCTGTAATACATTGTGAGATGACTTTACGGACCAGTAAGGTTTGGGATTTGGTGTGTGGGATTTTGTTGAGTTGTGTGCCTTACCCAGAAAGCCTTTTCCCCCCAAAATTGATCTATGATAGGTTTAATGGCATGTATGTCCTCAACATTGATTAGATATTGCTTAGTACCGCACATAGAGGTGGGCCACTTCCAAGAACAACTGACGCTCTATGTCCAAATAACCACAGACATTCTTATCCTAAGACCAAACTGACTAATGAGATAAATCAGACTGTTTCAGAGAGGCATGCAAAAGACACAAGAATCAGCATTCACAATGAATAGGTCAGAGATGGAGATGTCATGTGTGGAAATGGTAAATCAAATTGTGGTCAGAAAGTCTTTAGGAGAGAGGAGTTTGTGTTTTCTAGTTACTTGATGACAAGCTTACTTATTTATTTTTTTGCAATTATTTCATATTTAATTTATTTTAAAAGATAAAATAGAGAGGTTGGTAAGGGAAAAAAACACTTATATCTGTATAACTGATGACAGTAATGTAAGTCTCAACCGATAAAAACTATAATTTGTCATCCTCAACCGCTTATCTGTAATCGGGTCGCGGGGGTAGCAGCTCCAGCAAGGGACCCCAAACTTCCCTTTCCCGAGCCACATTAACTGGCTCTGACTGGGGGATCCCATGGCATTCCCAGGCCAGTGTGGAAATATAGTCTTTCCACCTAGTCCTGGGTCTTCCTTGAGGTCTCCTCCCAGCTGGTTGTGCCTGGAACACCTCCCTAGGGAGGTGCCCAGGGGGCATTCTTACCAGGTCCCCGAACCACCTCAACTGACTCCTTTCAATGCAAAGGAGCAGCGACTCTACTCTGAGTTCCTCTCAGATAGCCAAGATTCTCATCCTATCTCTAAGGGAGAGGCCAGCCACCCTCCTGAGAAAACACATGTCGGCCGCTTGTACCCGCGATCTAGTTCTTTCAGTCACTACTCAACCTTCCTGACCATAGATAAGGGTAGGAACGAAAATTGCTCGGTAGATCGAGAGTTTTGCCTTGCAGCTCAACTCTCTTTTTGTCACAACGATGCGGTAAAGTGATTGCAATACCGCTCCCGGTGCTCCGATTCTACGGCCAATCTTCCGCTCCAATGTCCCCTCACTCGTGAACAAGACCCCGAGGTAGTTGAACTCCTTCACTTGGGTTATGTTCTCATTCCCTGCCGTTTCCTACTGAGAACCATGGCCTCAGATTTAGAGGTGCTAATCCTCATCACAGCCACTTCACACTCGGCTGCGAACTGATCCAATGAGTGCTAGAGGTCATGGACCGATGATGCCATCAGGACCACATCATCTGCAAAAAGCAGCGATGAGATCCTCAGGTCACCAAATCAACCCCTCCCCCACCATGACTACGCCTTGAATATCACAATCAGGATTGCTGACAAAGCGCAGCCCTGGCGAAGACCAACCCCCACCTGGAACAAGTCCGACCTTTTGCCGAGCATCCGGACGCAGCTCTCGCTTTGGGCGTACAGCGATTGGATCGCCCTAAGAATGGAGCCCCTCACCCCATACTCCCTCAGCACCTCTCACAATAGACCCCTGGGGACCCTGTCATACACCTTCTCCAGATCCACAAATAATAATAATAATAATAATAATAATAATAATCTTTATTTCATAGAGCGCCTTTAAAAGCAGCTTCTCCAAGCCCTGTACATAAAAGAACAAGACACAGAATAAAATACAACAATTAAAGTTAAAAAGAACTAAAACAACAAAATTGATAGTAAAAATAAGTATAAAACAATTATAAAAAGACATTAGCAGTCGAATGCAAGTTTAAAAAAGTGTGTCTTTTTAAGCGCCAAGAGTCTGTGCTTCCCTGAGTTCAGGAGGAAGAGAGTTCCAAAGTGACGGTGCATAAACAGAGAAAGCCCGGTCACCCATAGATTTCAAGTGTGTTTGTAGAACAGTTAACAGATTACACTGTGAGGAGCGGAGTCTGAGATTTGGGGTGTAAGGGATTAGTAAACCAGGTAGGTAATGCGGAGCCAAGCCATGTAAAACCTTGTATGCCAACAACATGATCTTGAAATCGACACGGAACCTGACCGGGAGCCAGTGTAATGACTTAAAAACATGGGCTGTATGGTCATATTTCCTGGTTCCCATCAGGATCTGGGCGGCAGAGTTTTGAACATAATGCAATTTATTAATTGTGATTTAGAAACTCCAGCTAAAACAGCATTACAGTAATCCAGCCGTGTGACAACAAATGAATTAATCCGCTTTTCAGCAACAGATAAATTTAGCATTGGGCAGATTCTGTCTATGTTTCTGAGATGAAAGAAGGATGCCTTCAGAGTGCTCTGAACAAAAAAAAAATCAAAAGGTCGGCTTGTATCGAAAATCACACCAAGGTTCTTCATCTTACTTTGGGTCTCCAGAATAGAGCCATCAACAAACAGGGATAGTGGAGCCGCTTTGTGAATTTGATGACGGAACCTACAAGCATAACCTCAGTTTTCCCGCTGTTCAGGCACAGAAATTTATTGTTCATCCAGGCTTTTATCACAGAAACACAGTCAGAAAGATAGCGAGCATCATTGTTTTCACCAGATTTAGAGTGTATGTAGATTTGGGTGTCGTCAGCATAAAAGTGATTACGGAGGCCAAGAGATCGCAGCAGATGCCCAAGTGGAAATAGATAAATATTAAAGAGTAGAGGGCCTAGAACTGAACCCTACGGAACACCAGTGAGCACCAAGCAATACACATAGAAATTGTGTCACAGCGTGGCTAGCCTCGTCCGCTGCCACCAGGGAACTGTCACTCACCTCGCAGACATGCAGGCACACTACCTCTAACTCCACTTTCGATGAGTTTACCGCTCTGTCATCGCCACGCGCTTTCTCCTCACTTCCGCATCTCCCGCGACTGATTTCTCCCTTAAGCCCAAGCGTGACAAATTGTGGTATTGAATTTAGTCTATTACCCCAAAATACTTAGAAATTCACAGATTCACACCCTGGTCTGCCAGTCCTTTGGCACTGTCCCTGACTTCCACACAATGTTAAAGAGGTGCGTCATCCAAGACCTGGCAACTGACAACAGCCTCCTTCTTCAGTCAGACGGCTTCCCTGACCACCAGTGTCCACCACGGTGTCCAACACGGAAATGCAGAAGCATCAGAGGAACATCGGAGTCTTCATCAGACACACACAGCTGTTTATCACCAACTGAATATATATAAAAAACCATTTGTAAATCAATAACAAAACTGGAATGTGCTAGGCTTAGTGGTTAGCACGTTTGCCTCACACCTCCAGGGTCGGGTGTTCGATTCCCGCCACTGCTCTGTATGTGCGGAGTTTGCATGTTCTCCCTGTGCTGCAGGGATTTCCTCCGGGTACTGCAGTTTCCTCCCCCAGTCCAAAGACTGTTGTGCATGAATGAGTGTGTGTGTGTGTGTGTGTGATTGTGTTGTGCGGTGGATTGGCACCCTGTCTAGAGTGTACCCCACCTTGTTCCCGATGCTCCCTGGGATAGGCTCCAGGTTCTCTGTTACCCTGAAGGATAAACGGCTATTTCAAGATCAACAGCATGTAATCATCTCTGTGAGTGGGGTGTAGGAAGAACTGTCAGTAAAGTAAAGCTGATAAAAAAAAATGTGCTAGTTATCAGGAACAGAGAGAAACGCAGCAGTAGAAAGTCAGAGACAGCAGTGTCACAATAGGATGACCTTCCTTTACAGTCACTCGTATGCACTAAACTGAATTTTGTACACTCTTTATATAATCTGACATCAATTAAAGAGAAATGTACAAACTAATGTTATTGCTCACTGTCTGCTGATTCCTCCCTCCGCGGCCCCTCAGGACCACTTCTTTTAGTCATTTTCTCACTGATTGTCATTTTTACATCAGGCCTACTAGCAGGCTATGACTGCGGCTGCTCGGTCCCCTTAGCTTTCTGTGGGGGGAGGCGAGCCGCCACACTCACCTTCAGTGCCTGCCTCACTATTCAGCATGTCTGCCTGGTAGGCTGGCAACACTACCATTGTATTCCGAGTTCCACAAACAAGACCCACTG
This sequence comes from Noturus placidus, assembly GCA_022414735.1. NCBI lineage: Eukaryota > Metazoa > Chordata > Actinopteri > Siluriformes > Ictaluridae > Noturus > Noturus placidus. The sequence goes on along the minus strand of JAFFST010053774.1, from coordinate 19,618 downwards.
CCACATAGGTTTGCCAACCAATGCCAAGGTGGTTTTTCATGGTGTGGATTGCAAATCCGGGACCCCTGATTTTGCTGTTGTCAATAATAAATTCTGCCTCCACCATGAGCATAGTAGAATAGCCATTCTGTTAATCCCCCATGCTGGCCAAATAATCCGATGTTGTTATAAACAAGGCTTTCCCCAGAAGCTCGACACTTCATGTTACGAATTAAATGTATACGCAGTTTCGGACGCACTCATGCTCTCTTGTTTGCAGTTAAACAGTTGATCATTGCTCTGTGTGTGTCCCATCGCAAAATCTGGCAAAAACACCCACACAACGTTAATAATGTGATTAAAGTGTGTACATGTCTGTAATGTGATGAAAATAGGAATACTCCCCACTTCTTAATTTGATTTGTTTTTATTCGAGTATGACTTCAGCCGAATTAAGGTTAATTGATTTTCTATGTTTTTGTAAAGCTCGGCGAACAGACAGTCTCTATAGTATCTATTACAGATGTTGGACTATTTATTGAATATTGTTTATGATGAGAGTTGTTCTTGTAGGAAGATGTACTTATGGTAGGCAGACACTTGGAGTGTAGTGCTTTGGCGATGTTGTCCGAGAGCAGTTCCGCTCCAAAGCTGCTGGGGTGATTACAGTTATTAGCAAACAGCAGATTCTGTTTCAGAAATACTTCTAAGATAAGAAACAGTCACTACATGATACAGAAAGGTTAGTTCATGCTTTCGTCACCTCTAGACTAGATTACTGTAATGCGGTACTGTCTGGATGTTCCAGTAGAAACAAACTCCAGCTAGCTCAGAATGCAGCAGTTAGGGTCCTAACTAGAACCAGAAGGTATGACCATATCACCCCGATGACCTGAATGAGTGATTGGAGACAGGTGCATGCCCTTAGAACTCAGGAGAGGGGGAGCGCATGCGTGCCATCAGTGGATTATGGGAATGGAGTTCGAAGCAGAGTGCCTGCCTGCATGGTTTGTGGCGGACTGTGATGTTATGGAGCCTCCCCCAAAGGGCTCACTCCGGGAGCTGAACCTTTTCTCGGCCTACCTCGTGGTTGGGGCCCCAGGAGAGTTGGATGGGTACGGTGAAAGTACCTGATTAGCTTTGGGTCTAAGATATCCTCTCGGGGTATTCAGCTCTGTTCCTCCGTGTCCATATCCCTCCCAGTCCACTAGATACTCAACCTTACCCCCTCACCAACGTCTTGACCGGAGTATCTTCCTGACTTGGTAAGCAGGCTGTCCGTCGACCTCTAGGGGGTCAGGAGGAGCGGCTAATGGTACTTCTGAGGCTAGTGGTCTGTTCACCACCGGTTTGAGCTGGAAGACATGGAACAAAGGTGACAGGCGACTTTGGCGAGGCAGGTCCAATTGATATGTCACCTCATTGATCCGCCTGAGAATCGTAAAGGGCCCGTATATCTAGGTGTGAGTTTCCTTCCACTCAGAGGTGATCTTAAATTCCGAGTGGACACCCACCCCTGATCACTGGGTTTATACTGGGGGTTTGCGCTGCAACGACGATCCGCCTTATGCTTGTATATGGCAACGGTGGCCGTCAGATGATGATGGGTCTCCGCCCAGACCTGCTCACTCTTCTAAAACCACTGGTCTACTGTGGGTGACGCGGTGGTGCTTGCATTCCAGGGGAACATGGGAGGTTGATACCCTAACACGCAATGGAAAGGTGGAAGCCTGGTGGCCAAATGCTGGAGGGAGTTCTGGGCGTACTCGGCCCAAGGTAAGAATGTGCTCCACTCCTCAGGATGATTGGAGCAGTATGTGCACAGGAATCGGATCAGCTCCTGGTTCACTCACTCCGCTTGCCCATTGCTCTGTAGATGATACCCAGAGGTGAGATTGGTAGTCATTCCCAGCTTTGTCATGAACCTGTCTCAGACTCTGGACATGAATTGGGGTCCCCGGTCGCACACAATCTCCTGGGGGATCCCAAAGTATCTGAATACGTGCTGGAACAATAACTCGGCCGTGTTAAAAGCTGAGGGAAGACCAGGTAACGGCAGGAAGCACACAAACTTGGAAAAGCGGTCCACTATGACACACACCATGGTGTTATTTCCAGGAAGGGGCCAATTTGTGATAAAGTCAATGGACTAGTGGGACCAGGGGCATTCTCGCGTGGGCATGGGTACGAGTTTCTCGGCAGGGAGTGAATGTGGAACTTTGTGTTGTGCACATATGGAACATGAAGCCACTATTCGTGATATGTCTTTCTCTATCCCAGGCCACCAATATCTTTCCTGCAGGAGGGAGCGGATGCGGTGCGCCCCAGGGTGACCCATCCCAAGTACTGTGTGTGCCCATGTGACGAGTTCCTGACAGTTTCCCTCAGGAACAAACAGGAGGCTGTTAGGGCACTCTGGGGGTACCTGTGAGCATGGTATCCCCAAAAGTTGCCAGTCCAGCTCCCACTCCAAGGCGCTATTGATGCAGGCGGGGTTGATGACATATTCCTCCTCCTTTTTGGTCCGTAAGGCCTGGCCATGTTGGGAGAGGGCATCAGCCTTGAGGTTCTTGGAACCGGGCCTGTAGGATAGCATTAAGTAATTTTGCTCCGTGGGTGAGAAGGTCCGGGTAAAATAGGCAATGGGGTGGAGTTTAGGCTGCCCACTCCGATCTCTGAGGCGTCTACCTCTACTACAAAAGGGATCAACGGGTCAGGATGTCGTAGGATGGGAGTGGTCGTGTAGGCTAACTTGAGGTTCTCCATGGCCTGCTGGGCAGAGGGGTTCCAATTCAATCTTCCTGTTTTTCCTCAAAGGAGGTTTGTGAGGCATTTGACTACAACACTTAAGTTCCGGATAGACCTATGATAAAAATTGGCGAATCCCAAGAAGCGTTGTAACTCCTTAATGGAGTGGGGGGGTAGGGCACTCTGTAACTGCTCTGACCTTCACTTGATCCATAGAGACTCCCTGTGGCCCAATCACGTACCCTAGAAATGCGATATTGTGCTGGTGAAATTCACATTTCTCAGCTTTTACAAAGAACTGATGCTCCAATAGACGCGGTACTCGTAATGCCCGGACGTGGTGCGGCCCTTGAGAAGACAATCCAGACGAATGGCCAGATTTAACAGAGTGTCTTGAGAGCTGGATCATTCCATCCGCTCCTGGAAGCTTTAGTCCTGAATTCCAGCGCATAGTCAGTAACATTGTGTGCTCCTTGTGTTATTGACAGTAGCTGCTCCCCTGTTTCTTGGTTGTCAGAGGAATGGTCGAAGGCAGCGCGGAAACGGGAGGTCAGCTGATCATAGGAGCAGTTCGCTGTAGCCCAAAGGAGCGCTCTTCCAGTCAGGAGCTCCATGAAATGGACACTTTTCTGCTGATCGGTCATATCAGGGTATGTGGAGAAAAAAAGCGTGCACTGGAGAAGGAAACTCTGACAGCGTGCGGGGTCTCCATTGTATTTTTCAGGCACCGGAATCAGTGGTAAACGTGGTGAAGTGTGAGTGTGTGGCGGGGGCGTGGCATGAGTCAGGCTGGACTATGCTTCTTGCGTGAGCCGTGTAACTTGCACAGAAAGGGCGTTGATCTGGGAAGCCTGTTTGCTGAGCAGGTGTCCATGTCCCTCTATGGCAGCTGGCCATCGGGGTTCTCCCGTTGCTTCCATAGATGAAGTATTCTGTCACGTTTCAAAGGGAAGAGAGGAAACAGTCGCGGGAAAAGGAAGAATGACGTGCGATTGTGCAGTGCAGTAAGCGTAGTCAGATATTAGGCAGGGTTCAGGCGATCGGGCGAACAAACCAAACTAGAGAAGACAAAGACATAGTCACAAGACGAAGATCAAGGTAAGTAAACACAGAAGTCAGATACGGAGAAATAGTGCTTCGAAACGCTAGGAACAACTCGCTGAGACGTATACTTCACGCCTGTTGAATGTGTTTGTCTGGAATTTATACAGGAAGGAGTCTGAATGAGGGATTGGAGATAGGTGCGCACCCTTAAAACTTGGGAGGGGGGAGTTCACACATGCTGGCAGTAGATTATGGGGAATGGAGTTTGAAGCAGAGTGCCTGCAAGCATGCGCAGGTTTATGGCGGACTGTGACGTTACACCTATAAGCACTAAATGGTCTCGCGCCACAGTATTTATATATTTTGGTCTTCTATGATCCGCCATGCCAACTTGGATCAACAGATGCAAGCTACTTGACTGTACCCCGAATAGTGAAGGCTACAGCAGGGGGTGGAGCTTTCACTCATAAAGCTCCACAGTTATGGAACAGTCTTCCAATTAATGTACAGGACTCAGATACAGTCTCAGTGTTTAAGTCCAGGTTTAAAACGTATTTGTTCAATGTAGTTTACCCTGACTAGACCTTCAATTATGCTAAATCCCAGTCCTAACAGTCTTTTCTCTCCCTCTCTCGAGCTACACATTATCTTATGAAGATACTGGAAGATGCTGGTCCATTCTTCTCTCCTGGACCTGCTCGAGCTGTCTCGGGTGTCCTGACTCTTGATGGAGCTCTGACCAGCTCCAATTCCGGACTGCTGGGATTATGACTTCTTCTGAGCCATGCAAATTTCTTATAAATCAATAATGAACTCTTTCTGAATATTTGTTTTTACCCAGTTGAGGATGGGTTCCTCTAAAGGTTTCTTCCTCTTAAATATCTTAGGGATTAACCTCGGATCCTGCAGAAATTAATAAAACTTGCAAAAGTTTTTACTCCTCCTTATACACAGCTGAAACTCCTGATAACTCAGATAACATGGACCCTTTTCTTAGAAATACTAATTTTCCCAGAGTTGACCCTTTATTGACATCTGAACTTACATTTATCATTTACATTTATTCATTTAGCAGGCCCTTTTATCCAAAGAGACTTACAAATGAGAGATACAAGCAAAGTGATATCAAGCAGAGAACAATACAAGTAATGCTACTATACAAGATCTATTACTTAAGCACTAGAAGAAGCAAAGTGCGCAGTGTAGAGGTGTAAGTGTCTTTTTAGTTGGTTAGGTGTAGCTGGTTCTTGAAGATGGTGAGTGAATCTGCAGTCCTGACTGAGATTGAAAGTTCATGCCACGACTGAGGAACAGTTAGTGTGAAGGTTTTGGAAAGAGACCTTGTTCTGCGCTGAGTAGGAACTACTAAACGCTGGTCGCTAATCAATCGCAGATTGCGTGTGGGAACGTAAGCTCTAAGGAGAGAGTTGAGGTAGGAGGGTGCTGTACCAGACAAGGTCTTGTACGTGATCATCAAGGCCTTGAATTTGATGCGGGCGGCTACGGGAAGCCAGTGGAGGGAGATAAAGAGGGGTGTGGCATGGGTTCTTTTCGGCTGGTTGAAGACAAGGCGTGCTGCAGCATTCTGAATCATCTGCAGGGGGGTCTGATGGAGCTGGCTGGGAGTCCCGAAAGTAGAGAGTTGCAGTAGTCCAGTTTTGAGATAACAAGAGCCCGGACTAGTATCTGTGTTGCCTGTTCGGTGAGGTAGGGTCAGATTTTCTTGATGTTGAACAGGATGAATCTACAGGACCAAGCAGTTGTTGACATGTGGTCTGTAAAGGTCAAGCTGTCATCAAGAGTCACCCCAAAGTTCAAAGTGGTTGGTTTGAGTGCGGTTGTGCCGAGCTGTACAGTAGGTTGTGGTTGATTGAGGGACGGGCTCGGATGACGAGAAGCTCAGATTTTGCCAGGTTGAGCTTAAGGTGGTGTACCCTCATCTAGGCTGAGATCAAGCAGGATGAGGACAGATGACCTAGAGGTTGCTCTTGCTAATTGTAAGGCTTCAGTGACTGAAAGCAAAGCAGTCTCCATAGAGTGATTGCTCTTGAAGCCAGACTTCTTGGTGTCCAGGAGATTGTTCTGTGTGAGAAAATTAGAGAGTTGATTAAAAACAGCTTTTTCAAAAGTTTTGGAAAGACAGAGGATGAGGGAAATAGGTCTGTAGTTGTCAACTACAGCAGGGTCAACTAATTTTTTTTAAGCAGTGGGGTAACCTGGGCCTGCTTAAATGAGGTAGAGTATGTACCAGTAGAGAGGGATGTGTTAAAAAGAGATGGACTGAAGAAGGTGAGAAGGGATAGGGTCAAGAGGACAGGTTGTGGGACAACTAGAGAGGAGGAGTTTAGAGACATCAGTCTCTGAGAGGGGAGAGAAGGAAGTCAGTTGGGAGTTACAT
>JAFFST010053773.1:12157-19016 GCA_022414735.1 Noturus placidus | reverse complement strand
GCATTTTGTGTTTACTTGTGTTTTCCTTGACTATTGTTTAAATTGGTTTGATGTTCCGAAACACTTAAGTGTGACAAACATGCAAAGGAACAGGAAATGAGGAAGGGGGCAAACACTTTTTCACACCACTGTATAACGGTCGACTCGAGGAAAAGGATATTCTAAGCACGAGATGTTAAATTAATTCAAACAATAATGCACAAATAACACTTTCTGAAGCGTCTGAAGTGTTCTAATGAATATGTCTGAAGGTAAATTGGAGTTATTCATAAAGTGTAATAAATGTTCACAAATATTTAGATCAGTGTGTAACCGACCCGGTGAATGTATTATGAATATGAACTTCAGAGAAAGTGTTACGTAACGTTTTATTTATTTATTTATAAATCTTGAGAAATAAATCTACAGGTTTAAAAACTATTAATCTGGCAACATGGTGTAATGACATGAAGACATGGGCTAATTATTCTCTCTCTCCCTACTCCACAGGAATGCAGCTTCAACATTGTGTGTGTGTGTGTGTGTGTGTGTGTTTTGTATAGCTGGTGGTCAGCAGTGAGTTTAGTGAATCATTGTGCTAAGTTTGGGGTCAAAGGCTAGCACTCGTCCACTTGCCAGCTAATTATAGAAGAACAGTGCCCATGCTGACCTCCTGTACACCTCCAAATTCTCCTACAGTGAGCATCAGAACTGCACCCTGGAGCAATGGAAGAAGGTGGTCTGGTCTGATGAGTCACGTTTTCCTTTACACCATGTGGAGAACTGGGTGCAGATACCACAGCACACTTTCAGAGGTGTTGTGGGGTCCATGCCTCGACGGGTTAGAGCGGCTTTGGTGGCACAAGGGCAACCTACACAATATAATGCAGGTGGTTTTAATGTTATGGCTGATCTGTGTATATAAAATTAAACAATATTGAAGATAATAGTAATTTAAATAGTAATTCTAGCTGTTCCTAAACACACATTTTCTTTCTTGGAAAAGACAGTCTAGAATTCTGTTCCTATAAATCCCCAAATGTACCCTTGGGATCAATAAAGTACATCCATCTTAAGCGTACTGCTGCGCGATTGTTCACAAACCTACACTGGATCATGATGCGTATCGAGTATCATAGAAACGCGTTTGGTGATGTCATAGCGCTGACTCCTAAACTGAATACAAGTAAATCCTATAATAAATTCCGAATGAACAGATTTTGGGTTCTAAAGGGACATAAACACAGATCAATAAGAGATGCAGTTTGTTTTCCTTCTTTCAATTTTTTTTTATCTTAATTAAAATAATAATAAATTAACTATGGAAAACGTCCCACGTTTGTTTACGGGTTCATGGCGACGACGTTGAGGCCGTGGGCATTGATGTAGCGCAATAAGACTCTCGCACGTCCCTCGATGACATCAATGAGCTTCTCGATGCCTCGGCGTCCTCCCTGATTCTCCCAGAACTGTTCATCCACAAACAGAGACTGCAGGAGGTTCTGTCGGAGACGCTGAGAGCGCAACACACTCACTGCTACCTCTGGGAGTCTTGACACACACACACACACACACACACACACACACACAGGGTACAAACTCTGAATTATTGCAGAGTTAAACGTAAACGTCATTTCTCCTCTTCAAGAATAAAGTGGGCGGGGCTAAGGACAGGTAAAAGTTTAATATACACCTCCCTTGCTAATCATGAAGCTGAAGTCACTCATCGTGCCCTCACCTGTCAATCAAGTGTGCTGTTAGAATACTAGGCCACACCCATTAGGACACCACGTTTGATGAGATCAGAATCTTTCGTCAGTGTTGTTTCACATTTATGTCTTTTTTTTCTCCTTCAGTCAGACTTTGATAAACATTTAACACACTTGAGTTTGGTACAAAAATCATGTCACACTCTGCTCAGATCAAACACTCACTCTTTGATTCCCTCGAGCAGTTTAAAGTCGAGGTTTTCTTCGTCCCGGTCGAAGAAGGCGTTGTTGTTGACGTAGACGAGGCGTCTCGGGTCATTCTTGCGATGGACGATGTGTGAAAGCTCGAGGTTGTCCACATCACCGCACTTTCTGTGATAGCCGAGCTGAACACAGCTGTCCTGTGGGCGTGGCCTAAAACCACAGCAGTACCTGTCGAACCGCTGGTGATTCTGAAACCAAGAAAATACCGGGCTACGTTCTTTTGGAACAAACTACAAACACCAGATGCAGTATCTGCGTTTAGAACACTGATCTGACCCACAGAACCCGTAAGACTCCTTTACTTGTCCTTCTGGTGGAACCTTTAATGGTTCTGCATAAAACCCTGCAACAGTGTGTTCAAAACAAAAAGGATGCCAAAGCTAAAACCCATTAATGATCCTATAAACCCTGAAAGAACCCTTCACACACTGGTGTTACACACCAAATTCTGCATGTCTTTAAAGAAACGCTTAATAATTAAGGGTTCTTAACCTTCTGAAAGTATTCTACTTGGAACCCTTTACAATATGGATCTCTGTTGTAGGGTTCTACTGTACAGAAAACCTTTCAGGGTTCCCACAAAGTAATACCTAAAAAAACTAAACATCTTGGTGCTTGGTACACTCTTAGTGAAAAGGTTCTACAAGGGTTCCATATTGGATAATTAAGGGTTATTAGTTTAAAAAAAAAAATCTTAAAACTTTTTGAAGGTGTAAACTCTGCTGGGGTTCTACATAAATCCTTTAAATGTTCCTCTAAAGCAACCAGAGAACTTAACTATCTTGGCACTTGGTACACTTTTTCTTCATTAAACAATTGTGTGTTCTGACCTTTCAAATCTTGGAACCCTTTATATGGTGAACACTCGGTCGTAAGGTTCTACATAAAACCTTTAAGGGTTCCCCATGAGGAACAACTGAAGAACTAGTCCTAATACTTGGTACACACATAGAAAAATGGTTGTCTTGGAGAGCCTGGAAAATGTTTTGATATAGAAACACTTTTTGTTATAGGGTTCTACAAGGGTCTTGCCGGGCCTTGTTATAGGGTTCTACAGACCCGTGTTATAGGGTTCTCAAACTTTTTTTAAACACTGAACTCATTGTAAGAACTGGCTTTTACAAACGTATTTATTAATGTTGAATTGTTCTGTAATTGTTGAAAGATCTTGTAGCATACACAGATTTGTCGTCAAATTATTCGTAAAGAACAAATACAAATAATTATTGTGATGTGTGTGGAGAATTATGAAAAAGCTTTAATAACGCAATACAACATATCGTCAGCCCTCAAAACAAAACCAATATCCAATCAGCTCCAAAAGTGACTCCACCCACTCACGTAGAAGCTCCACCCTCAAACTGGGACAGACATTAACCTGCAGCAGGAAGTCGAACAGAGTCACTCTGCTCCACTCATGATGATGGAGGCTGCTGCAGCTCCACTCGGGTTTCGGGACACCGCGCTGCCAGCACCTGTACTGTAACGACGTCTGATACGAGCTCCACCTCAGAAAACCCGATCTCGACTCAGGAACCGGAACAACAGACGGGTCGTACAGGATCACTGGACACAACTGACCATCTGAAATAACACGCTGTAGTGACGTATATGCTCCAACACTATAGTCACAATCCCAATAATCTAGTGTGATATATATAAAAAAAATAATAGAACTGTGCTGTCGTATTTGTTACAGGTTTATATTAATGCAATCATTCTAATAAGTTCCCGTTTCCATAGAGACGGCTCATTCACAGGGACGTGTACAGAGGACACTCAAATGATAGACAGATTTAAACAAATCTTTGATATTCTGTGAGGAGACCATTTTTTTTTTGTAATGTGTGGAAGGAGTCTCCAGTGTCAGCACTATGAGGTAAAGCTGTAGCTGTCTGGAATCTTCAGGACAGGAGTTTACGCTTCTTTGCAGTTTCTCAGTAACATGACAAGCAAAGTTTTTCTCCTTCTAGTCATAAACTCAAAGAGAGAAGAGACTGGTGACAGAACGACTGTTTATAGCTGCTATAACATGTTAACTGCAGCTATAAACACACTTTATTTGATTAAGATGTCACTGTGTGATATATAAATAATAAAATAAGTAATTAACATCTTTATTGTCAATACTTGTGCTGTAAAACTCTAAAATATGACACTGATTCCCAACAGGTGAATTAGGAGTACGTTAGTGTACGAGTGAGGAGATGAACTGTGACGTACCCAGAGCGTGGAACCTCCTGCTGATGGCCACTAAACTCCGATTAAGCCTTAAAACTCGATCCAGGTGGAAAGCAAACACTTCGCTCATGTCCTCAGGTCCCTTAATGACTCCACATCGTCCATCGGACTCTCCTGCACGGTCCGAGCTCCAATTAAACCCACTCTCACTCTTAAACTGGAGCGCGGGAGGAGCATTCTCTGGTTCGAGAACTTCCACACGGCCAATTTTGCACTTGGAGAGGAAGCGCATGGTTTCTAAATCAGCTTGACTGAACCACGGTGGAGATTTCTGGCTGTAGATCCGGATAGAGCTTCCATAATCATTGAGCTGTCCTGGTTTATAAAGGGAATGGAGAACCTTCCTCCACGGGGCTCTAGATTCAAGGTCTCTTGTTTTTTCTCCACGATGGCGGGATGCATCTTGGCTCTGGTTCTCCACGTTCCTTATCTTCTTCCTGCGGGATTTGGGGCGCAGCGTTGCTCTCAGGAAGGCCAGTTTGTGTCTCTTGGACTTCAGGGTGACGTAGAACACATTTGAGCGCGTTGGAGATGTAGATCCTGGAATCCTTTCCAAAATCCATCTCCTGCCCTCGGTCAGGTTTTGGTCATGATCTCCACTGTCGATCCACAACTCCAAGCAGAAGAGGTAGAGCAAGCAGGCAAAGGCGAGGAGTAACGCTCTCCTGGACCTGGAGGACCTCCAGCAGGATCTTAAAACCCTCCAAAAGTAAAAGCAGGTCAGACGGAAGTGTGTGCGTGCGCTCCTCCCACGACGGATCAGATGTTTCTCCATCAGGACGTGAAGGTGTAAAAGTTATCTCCACATTGTTTCATCTCCGGCACGCTGAAGCCAGGAACCGGACAGCTCGAGTCCAGAGATGAACAAATAAACCTCCTTAATGTCCTGAATGTTTGTTATAATAAAAAAATATTGAGATCTAGAAATAAATGAAGATTTAATGTCGCGTCAAAATCCGAAAATCGCGCCAAATGGAAGACGCACGTGAAGGTTCAACTGCGTTTTTATGTTAAATGAGAAACACACTCATTCTCTGCTCTTCAGCTCCATCTCCAGAACCGCACACTCCAATTCAAGTAGTAATTATCCCCCTCGCCCCCCAGACATCAAAAAGTGCACAGCAGCGCACTGAATACTGATCCGACATGAAGTCTAATCGAATAAACACCACCCCAAACTCCTGGACCAACACCAGCCCGTGTGACTACACTGAGGACAAATGTCGCTGAAATCCTTCACACTAAATACTTCAAACTCTGATATTAAAGCGCCACCTGCTGGTCGAAAGCACGCCCTGGAGAAAATCATTTACCTCATCACTCTGCATTATTCGGGAAAGATTTTGACCAAGCTCTCATACCCGATCATGCTATAATCACGTGAAAGGAAAAAATCTGTGGACTTCCGTGTGTTATAATCAGGACAGGAAGTGAAACTGACAAGACGACCAAATGAACAAAATGATTTAATCCAAATAAATAACTTCATACAGACATCCTTAATCTGAGATGATATCACGATAAACATTAAACATCTGTCGTCATTAAACAGAACCTCTCAGAGTTTGGAGAAGACCGTGAGGATGGAACCAGTCAGAACCATGCAGCACGCCACAGCAAACAGCAGGCAGTTCCCCAGCCCCTGGGCGAAAAGAATTTCAATTACAGAAAACTCACAAGCACCCGAGCGCATCAGTGGAAATGAATATAGGATCCAGACAGAAGTACCGTAAACAGAACCGGATCTCAATCAGGAGCGAAAACATCCATAACAAAGCAAACAACGTAAACACTTGAAGCTTATTTTTACGTAAAAACCATTATTATTATATTTAAATTGAATTGTAAAGCAGTGTTTAAATTTAAAGCGTAAACCATTTGTTTTATACTAATTACAACTCAACGCTGTAAACATAGTAACAATAAATATGCACGAGGATGGTGTAAAGAAATAAATTTACAGACTAGAAAGTCATAATATCAATAAATAACATACAAAATAAATAATTTTAAACTAATAAAATAAATGAAGGCTGAGATGCATCTTTAATTAGATAAAACATTTTACAGATGATTTTTTTTTGCACCATTATTTAAAATATTCTCATGTAACATGAGGTTTTCTCCAGTTCGTCCTGGGCTTTAACCGAGACACTTACTTTGACCTCCTTGAAGACCACACTTCCCCACAGAGCAGCCACTAAACCATATCCCTGTACACACAAACATTTACACAACAATAACTTCCACAGAACGATGGACGTGCGCTATAAAGAAGAACGAAGAGAAGGAGTGCGTGATTTGATGTTGGATGTTAACGACGGCCGAAAACGTGACCTGATTCGTCAGTGCCCGAGATGTTTTTACACGTTGGGGATCCGACTTTAGCACAAGTTCCACTCCATTTTGATAAACTGGATATGATTGTGTCACACAGGGCGAGAGAGAACATGTTCCAAAGGTGTTCCTCTGGCGTCTGATTCAAACGAATCATTGTACAGATTCTTTTTAATGACTCATTAAAACTGGTTCACAGGTCCATCGGAACTGAACGTCGTGTAGCATCGACAGAACATTAGAGCGAATGATTTAAGCAATCCAGTAAAATTTAATCAAGCTGAATCGATTCAATCAAACAGACCGGTCACAGTGAGGCTGAATCATTT
>JAFFST010053772.1:37037-49732 GCA_022414735.1 Noturus placidus | reverse complement strand
GATGAGGACAGATGATCTAGAGGTTGCTCTTGCTAGTCGTAAGGCTTCAGTGACGGAAAGCAGAGCAGTCTCCGTAGAGTGATTGCTCTTGAAGCCAGACTGCTTGGTGTCCAGGAGATTGTTCTGTGTGAGAAAATTAGAGAGTTGATTAAAAACAGGTTTTTCAAGAGTTTTGTAAAGAAAAGGGAGGAGGGAAACTGGTCTGTAGTTGTCGACCACAGCAGGGTTAAGTGATGGTTTTTAAGCAGATGGGTGACCCGGGCCTGTTTAAATGAGGTAGGGTATGTGCCAGTAGAGAGGGATGTGTTAAAGATGTGTGTGAGTGCCGGTAACAGTGTGGGAGAGATGGACTGAAGAAGGTGAGAAGGGATGGGGTCAAGAGGACAGGTTGTGGGACGGCTAGAGAGGAGGAGTTTAGAGACATCAGTCTCTGAGAGCGGAGAGAAGGAAGACAGTTGGGAGTTACATGGAGGAGGAGCTGGTCTATGTACGTCTGGGGTTGAGAACTGGTTCCTGATTGATGTGACCTTGTAATGTAAGTCACAACAGGAAATAACTAATTTCATTCAACTATAAATGGACAAAGTATGATGTGGTGTTTTTTAATAAATAGATTGTAAGTCATTGGTGTGCTGTGTGGTGTAAGAGGAATTAAACACCTCGGAACGTGCTGTTCCCACCCTCATCACCCCACCCCACACGTGCCACGTGTTATTTTACTGTAACTGCAACCCCGTGATTGATCGTGTTCATGACTGTAATGTTCACTGTTGACTAGAAACAGTCTTATAATTGGAAAAGCTTAGTGTTTGCCATGAGGTGTTTATTCAGAGTGATCAATCTCTCTCTCTCTCTCTCTCTCTCTCTCTCTCTCTCTCTCTCTCTCACACACACACACACGCGTAGTGTTTCAGTGCTATTAACACCTCATTGTGTTTGATTTATTATGAACATGTTTTTAGTGATGGTTCTCAGCGTGTAGCTCTGCACCGTACAGTTCTGTAGGATCTACAGTCTTTACGCTCTTCACTTCCTCATCCTCGTCTTGACACACCTGTGTAGCTCCGACCCAGATGTGCGCAGATGTGTGCAGTGCGAGCGTACACCTTTCTGATGTGTAGTATAAACACACGCTGATGTAGGACACAGGCCCAGAGAAGCTACTTACACACTCGCAACTGACCAGATTCTTCTGTCTCCTGTAGTGGGCGTGGCCTGTACATATTTCATTAAGCTCACAAATGAGTGCATGTGTTCCAAGTGATCATAATGGACTGTGACACACCAGTTTAATCTGCTTTAAGGTCAGTACACAGAGTTTTACTTTTGTGTTCTGATGACATGACGAAGTAGATGAACTTGCACTGTACAGAGAGACATGATGTATTCTGTGTCCTGACCTGATCTTCTGTCCTACACAGCATGCACAGTGTGTTACTGGCCTCTCATAAAGCTCTGAGAGATGTGGAGAACTATAGACTCAGGAATAACAGTGGTGAGGAAATAAAACCGGGATGAGTCGTGTGAAAGAAGAAGGAAAGGTGGACGGGTGTGTGGGGAATGAATCATAAGAGCCCGAGTGTGTGGTGTTTGAACATTGAAATAGATGTGAGATCTTACAAGACTTTGAGCGAATGAAGTTACAGAGCTGTAACTGGCCATGGACAAATCAATAGTTCAAGATGTCATTTCCTGTCTCTTAACTCTGTTAGTCATAGTTGTCCAGTGGACAAGAGGGATCAAGAAGCAGGAGAAGAATTAAGCCCTGCTCCTTTTTGTCTATAATCTGGTGTGCATTGTTTAACCTTCACAGAGTTGTGATGCATGTCCATGCTGTGACTCTGAAACACACTATTGTTTGCGTGTGGTGCGTTTGAGGTCCTGGGTTCAAGCCCCAGCATCTCCAGCCTTTAGAGTATTGAGGTGGTGGTAGCTCAGTGGTGAAGATGTTGGACTACTGATCAGAAGGTCATGAGTTCAAATCCCAGCACCACCAAGCTGCTACTGCTGTGCCCTTGAGCGCGCCCCTCAACCCTCCACTGCTCAGATGAATAAAAGAGAAAAGGTAAGTCTCTCTGGATAAAACCGTCTGCCAAATGCCATAAATGTAAATTTACCGTAGGATATAACTCCGAGTTTCACGACCCGTCTACCGTGTCCAAAATCCTTCAAAGATTTTGAAATGGCAAAATAAATGTATAAAATGTTGTTCCAATCAGGCAATAAATATAATTATAATGCCGATAACCTAGTTAAACACTCGGTATGATCTTTACTGAACACAACGCTGTGCATGAAGCTTCTCTGAAGCATCGATGGTTTTGGACTCACCAGCTTGAAGGAGAAACTCTCGTGTTGGTCTTCAGTTTTAGTTTCAGGTCTATCTGATGGAACGGTGTTTACTAGGTGTTTATTATAAACGTTGTTTACCAAGTGGATGAATTCGCTCGCACGGAGGACTGGTGTAAAATAAAGTGCAGCACAGAGCGTACTACTCTTCACTCTTAAACACGTGGAGAGAAAATAAAGACACTAATCAGACTCTCACACACGTGTGGCGTGAGAACAGAACATTCTTTAATTACACAGCGTCGCTTATTAACCGATCGTTCTCGGTCAATTAGCTGCAGCCAATATCCAGTCATTTAATCAATTGACTTAAATTCATTTACTGCTTCACAGCTTCAAATAGTTCAATGTTGGCGTAAGTCCTAATAATGCCTTATTTCAGGATGTAAAATATCAGGTAGGTGGTATTGGGATCAGATTACTGTATCAGCAGGACGTCAGTAATATGTTTATACAGTAATACGACTACAGGAGCAGCGAGTTTCTGGCAGTCATGTTTTCTATGAAGCTGAATGTGTCACGCGGTCACATGATCCGCTCCGTTCGCAACATGGCGTTCAAAGAGGCGCTGAGTAGAGACGGGACACTGTCTCTTATTTCACTTTATTTGTCTCTCTCCTCTTGAAGATGCTTTCCCATGCAGCGTGTATAGTCCAGGTGTTCACCCCAGACCAGGTATATGCAGCTATAAATCCATAGAGCATCTATATTTTGTTTTGGAAGCGTGTAATATCTGGTGGAGGGGCGCTGATACACACGCTGCGAGACGAAACACAGCGAGCAGGAGCCACAGTCAGACATCTTTTATTTATTTATTTCCATCATCGTCACGGACACGTGTATCCGGAAGAAACATGAAGGGTTTGATGAAAAACAGTAGGTCTGTAATTAATTTTATCAAAGGAGGACGGAGGAAAACACCCACCCGTCGATCCGGACAGAAATAAAATCACTGAGTGGCTCCTGTACAACAGGAAATGACATCAGGACGCCGTGTCAGTTTAATCCCGTCTGAATAGGGCTTATGATTAGAGCCGTCCTCTAACTGTAATGAATTACAGTCTTCATATACATACAGGTTCACTTATCTGTCTTCACACACACACACACACACACACACACACACACACACACAGTAGAGCAGAGAGGAAGTGCATTAAAGTCTTCTCTTACGCACTGAACAGGTTTTTCCATCGAACATCTCTTAGGAATGTTTTTCCATCGAACATCGGTTAGGAAATACGCTTCAGCGTTGTGATCGCAGGCGTGTGTGTGGAGACGTAAGCGCTGTGGAATGTTTCCATTTGTATGGAAAAGGCGGCTTCAGGTCTAAGTGCCTGTTTAAATTCACTCATACAGACGTGACCTTCCTGTTCGCTACTCTATCGGACATGATGAGCATACAGTAGCGTCAGGTGACGCGTCAGAAGTGCATCATGATGCACATAATATTCAATGTCCACTTTATTAGGAACACCTCTACCCTTGCTTTCTTTCATATTAGATTATCCAATCAGGTGTCAGCAGCGCAGTGTGTAAAATCGTACAGATACAGGTCAAGAGCTTCGGTAAACATTCACATCAAACATCTGAAACATCTCAGTGGCTCTGGTGGTGGTGTGGACGTTGGAGCCATGTCGGGTTCCTCTTGTTGCAGGTTATTTGAGATGCCGTAGTTGTCAGCTCAAACTAGTCTGGCTTTATACACTGCCCTTCTGCTGGTACGCTATGGGCTGATTGGATAATTGCATGAACGAGCTGAGGTTCGGGTGTTTCTAATAAAGTGGACGGTGAATGTATGTAATAAACCTGTAGTGGTTTCACTTTTCGGATCTAGTTCCCACTGAGGTGGCGGAGACGCAGGAAATGTTTAGAACGATTCAAATCCGGTTATAATTCTCCAGAAAAGATTCCGTGCACCTGGAAAACTCTGAGTTCAACTCAATTCAATTCAGTTTTAGTTTGTTTTGTTTTTATTTATAAAAAAATACAGTTCATACACCAATGTGAGTAAAGGAAGGTTTTATCCAGTAGTGGAACATGTACAATAAGCAAGGCATCGCTCTCCGAGCATTTCTGAAGATGTTTGGGAGCAGTCTGAGAATGTGGTGTTTACCTTAAACATCCCAACATACTTTATTATTAAAGTCTTAACCTTTCAAAATCAGTGAAGTGGGTGGGTGTGTACGTGTACACACATACACAGTACCCTCCAGTAATATTGGCGCCCTTGGAAGTCTGTGAAAAAATGTCTTTATTGTTGACTTGATTGTTTTTAAGACATTTTTTTCACAAACAAAACAGTGATGTGGGGATATTTCCCGTGAAACCTTTTTATTAGTCTTTATTAGTGTTAGTAAAACCTTAAGAGTATTTAACAAGGGAAAGGTTCAATCTGAGTCAGTTACTTACGTCATACTCAGGAACCGTGATAATACAATATTACGACATCGATTTCGCTGTGACATCATCATCTCGCTCAGCCCTATAACATGTCACTTCTGTGAATAGATCCGCTCATATTTATATGAAAATTCCACCAGATCCGTTTTGTTTTTGGGAATATGTAGGAGTATTTTGGATTGAGGATTAAATCCTGATTGTATATGTGAATGTGGTGTCATCAGGTGGTTTTTTGTCATTAGCAAAGTTTAATTCGTACCTGTTGATCCGGTTTATCCTGAAAACTGTTACACCGCCTTACCCTGAAACTGACGCAGGAATTCCTTCCACACAGGAACACCGGTGTTTATATGAACCTGTGAAAAGTCATGTTCTAGTGTGTGGTATAGTCATGTTATATTTGTACCACTCAAGTATGTACAATTTGGGGTACAGTAAGGGGCGTGGCTTCAGAATAAAACCCGCTCCGGAGCAGGTTACCCGTGTGGCGTACATTACCATAGTGATGAAACCCGCTAAAAACAGATACACCTTGTTGAGACCGGGAAAAAAAGATCAGTAAGACGAGTGCCATTGTTCACAAACTCACTGCGTATCTTCGTTTATCTGGAAGATTTGAACACAGCGTTCACTACACTGCGTGTCAGAACCCTGATGAACAGCGCGGTCTCAGCTCCGAGTCGAACTGTAAAATATTAAACACTCACGTGCTCCGTGTCTCTCAAAATGTTCTGCAGTCATGGTGGTTATGATCACAAACCCAAAAGTATTCACCAATCTAGAAAATCCAGAAGGCTGGTACACAGAACAGAGCTTTCTATCGGCGTGAAGGCCAGGTGAGAGGATCAGTGAAGGTAGATGGACTGAAATCTGTTTTTATTATATTCACACGTACAATATTCATTTATTAAAGTGTCTGAAAGTGACCCAGTAAGGTTTCAAAACATTATCGTGCAAAATCCATCGTGTGTGTGTTCTGAGACTGAGGACACGGAGTGTTACTGATGGTCAGCTCAGAGCCCGTCATCATCCTGCGCTCCAGGCTGCTCTTCACACACACACACACACACACACACACATACACACACAAAAAAAAAAAAGACAGACATACACACTCTCTCTCACACACTCTCGACTGAAATGGCGCTCATGACACAGCAGTACGACTTCATACTGTCAGGAACATCCAAATGACTGAGATTATGACCTGCTCCGTATCCGGTTTCCTCCCCCAGTCCACAGACCTGCATGGTAGACTGATTAGCGTGTCCGTAGTGTCTGTAGTGTGTGAGTGTGTGTGTGATTGTGCCCTGTGATGGACTGGCACCCTGTCCAAGGTGTACCCCGCCTTGTGCCCCATGCTCCCTGGGATAGACTCCAGGTTCCCCGTGACCCTGAAGGAAGGTTAAGCGGCATAGAAGATGGATGGATCAGTTACACGTTCGTTACAGGAAGTGCTTGAAGTGACTCGTTTACGTTAGCTACGTTTCCATCCAGGTCGCGAGTTTAACTTGTGTGGGAAATTGGAATATGGCGAATAAAGCACGGTTTCCGTCCTGCCGTGTCTCGCTTTCCGCCATTCTCACTTTTCTGATCCAATGATCCGCGCTAGTTCATGTGTGTCAAGGAATTGATTTAAATGTGTTTCCATGGTAGTTTATAGGCATGTCTTGTTGAATAAAAACGGATCCGCTTCAGTTGAACGTGTAAGTTTTTACTGCGTGTGATTTGGAGATTTTATTATGCGCTATTCTGTTATTGTCATTGCGAACATAGCTTGTAGTGTTTCTGTTTCTCTTCGGGTTATTCTTTTCCTGGAATTTATTCTCCCTGGTAAGAATGACTGACGCAGGATCATGAGACGCTGCCTAACCTGAACCTGATCATCGTATGAATATTTTCACGTCGTGTCGCAGTCGAGAGTCCGTACCTGTTCCTGTTGGAATCTGTAGCTGTGAGTCAGACTTTATTGTGCAAGTGTTTCCGTGTGTGTGTTCAGAGGTTGTTCCTGGCATGACATCAATTCAGAGGTGCCAACACTTATGGTTTATCTGCAGCTGTATGGTTTTTGACCTGTTGCTCTGGTGATACAGGAGACACCTGTGTAAAAAAAACAAAACGGATTGTTCTGACCGAAGACGCCGTGTTATCTCCTGTCTTACAAGAATGAGGCTCGTAAACTCACAGGTCAAAGGTCATCCAGATAACGTCTCTCTGAAGTGGGAGTCTCCGCCTTCATTTGGAATCATTAATGAATTAAGTGTAATGCTAACCGTGTTAGCCTGGCTAACATGCTCTCAACTGTCCACTTAAAACCTTCATTTAACATGGATTCTGCTGTAAACGAAATATTTATACTGAAACATCACAGGAGAAATATGTAGCTGAAAACGTAGACTTTGATCAAAAAACTTCACTTACTAATCTTTTTATAAAAGTTTTTATACTGTATGTAAACATTTCCAGCTCCTCAATTCTCCAAATTCAATTCCAGTCTTCTGTGTTCGTCACAGGATCGGATCTACATCGTTCTTATTTCTTCCTCCTCTGATCCACCATTTTGTGCCGGTATCGGTCCGATTCCGATCTTGTGTATCGGATCAGTACTTTGGTGTAAATGGAACGGTGTACGGTTCACTTCTCGCAGTAGTTATGTTTTTTCACTGTGCTTTTCTGGACTCGTGGTTGTGGTTATTATACTCGGCTTTAGTTTATACAGTGTTGTATAAGGTTATTATTATATAGTGTTATTTATATAGTGTTTATTACACTAAATACCTCAACTATCCAAAACACCTTATATAAAACTGTCATATCTGCATGCTGAAACAGGAAGTGACGAAAACTAAACACAGACATAGTTTCTGTCTGTCTTATCTGTTTCTGTCAGGGGTGTGTGTGTGTGTGTGTGTGTGTGTGTGTGTGCGCGCGCGCACACTGATGACATGAGGAGTGAGATGATGGTTCTGCAGGAATGTTGATGGACCGCTTCACTCCGAGGTCCTGGGTTCAGACCCTATTTAAATCTGATGTGGGCTCAGTGTGCTGATTTATTTAGTTCAGGAACTTCTCTAAAGAAAACAAAATGATATAGATATATAAAATACTCTAATACTGATATAAGGATAATAAACATACCCATCATCTTATTAAATACATAAAGAGATGAAGCGTATTAAATAAGTGATTCGTGAACCTATCATTTCTACCCACTCCTGAGCTCTCCCTCTCTCTCTCTCTCTCTCTCTTTCTCTCTCTCTCTCTCTTTCTCTCTCTCTTTCTCTCTCTCTATTTCTCTTTCTCTCTCTCTCTCTCTCTCTCACTCACACTCACACATACTCATAAATATTAATGAGCTATATGTGAAGTATAATTTTTATAGAAGTTTATTTCCTGTATAAACATTTAGCTTTACCCAGGTGATGCTGCTGCCTCTGTGAGCCACTTAGCAGCTCATCTGTCTGTCGCTCTTGCTCATCTGTCTGTCTCTCTTCTGCCATGTGCTGTGGTTCCATTCCACAACGCAGAGTCGCGCTTACATTGGTCGCCTTCTGTGAGATTAAACACTGAATCAGCGAAATGACTCTGAGAACTGCCAACACCTGCTGAGAAACACTGGTGGAAAATCTATTGAACCCTCAGACAGGGTGTCTGATCTCTCGTACACTTTGTGCCTCCAGGAAACATGAGAACGTCACGTTGTTGTTGAGAACAGGGTTCCGCACGTCAGGTTCCTGACGTGTAATAAACCTGTCTGTTGTTAAACTTCAGAAACATCCTGTTATCACTCTGACTTTCACACAACAATCAACAACCTGCCAATTCATTATTTACACTGATTTATCACATCTCAAAAAAGTTTCTAATAAATACATTTCTACTTTTGCCACAGATAAATATAATATCGGGAGTAGTTTTCTTTTAGCTGAAATCTATCCTTAAACTTTTGACTCCGTTAGCTTATTTTATTTATGAAAGAAACCTGTTATTAGTCATTGATACGGAAGGAGTCTCCAGTGTCAGTGCTGTGTAACAGTCAGAGGTGAAGCTGGAACTTTACGTTTTCAACATCTTCATCAGAGTTTACACTTCTTTACTGATTCTCACTAACACACACTGCGTTTTATTGTCTTATTAATGTGAAGAGCGGTGTGAGAGAGGGGGCGGGGCGAGTGTTTTATAGCTGCTATAACGCAAGTGAGAACAGGAACTAACTCGTTTCAGAAACAACTATAAATGAATAGGAAGTAAATGTTGGCTGTTCTTTAAAAAAATGGAAATTGGTAAGGTGCTGTGGTGTAAGAGGAATAAAACACTTTATAATCACCTTCAGGGTGGAAACAGTAACTTCTCCACACAAACACACATCTAGTGTGTGACTCCACTCCTCCCCTCACTCCTCCCCTCACTCCTCCCCTCACTCCTCCCCTCACTCCTCCCCTCTCCTCTCAGCGCTCACAGTACATGTCTCTGCTCAGACAGCAGAAAGGTCCAAGTTTGATTCCTCTGCGTCTTGGGGATGAGCTCGGAGTGTGTGCCGTGACCTTTGACCTGTGCACCAGCCATCCTATGTGCTGTTGCAGGATCACACACAGATCATGGAGGCTTGTGAAAATGTAAGCTCTGGAATGTGTCTTTATCAGCGCTGGTGTGTTTAAGACCTAAAGCATGCACAGTGAATTTTCCAGCCGTCCTCCCGCGTGTCAGAACCGTGTCCATGCTTTCACCCTATTACATAAAACACGTGAACACGTCACGGTTCTTTATCTCTTCAGTCTGGACTCCAACATACAGCACATATCAGTGTGAACAATTTCTACCCGGTGGAGGAATCACAGGGCTTGTGTTCTGCCTTCACACGGTAATGTTCAATAACGTGTAATAAAAATAAATATAATGATGCTGTCATGAGGAACCGGTGACAGAATGTGGAGTGGAGTGGTATTTCATCAACTTTATTTACAATCCCAGCTCTTACAGAATCAGTTATCACACTAATATCATATCTGACTAAATTGATCATAATATTGAAATGATTTCACACATCGCCTATTAAACATTTCCCTAAAGGGCTCTGGCTCAGTCAGTAGAGCGGGTTGTCCACTAATCCACTAATCGTAGGGTTGGTGGTTGGAATCCCGGCCCGGGTGATCCCATGCCGAAGTGTCCTTGGGCAAGACACTGAACCTTAAGTTGCCCCCGATGGCAAGCTAGCACCTTGCATGCAGCTCTGCTCCCATTGGTGTGTGAGTGTGTCTCATTTGTAAGTCGCTTTGGATAAAAGCGTCTGCTAAATGAATAAATGTAATGTAAATTTCACCCGAATAATAAAACCCCAAATATATTGTTCTCAGGTGCCCAGGCTGCTGATTTATCCACCCCTGCTTGATGTCTCTTCATCTGCTGAGTGAGATCCTGAGACGTGCTCATAAATGAGAAGGTAAGAGAGCTTTATGTCTTTAACCTGCGGTCTGTGTGCATAAGCATGACTTTATAAAAGTCCTGGGTCTCCAGGTTAACCAAGAGCAGTCTCCATGTGCAGTGTTTCCCACAGGAGTGTGTGAGACGGTGGTGGGTGGACCCCCAGGGGTGGGTCCTGGGATCATTAAAAAAAAAAAAAAAAAGAGTGCTGTATTGATGCTCTCCCGCATGGACACTCAACGGACTGCCTTCATAAGAGTCATTTATTTTCACAACGTACTACAATATGTAATATAATTAGTGTAAATACACGGTGTCTTTACCAGCTGTTCATCAACAGGAAGTGTTCTAGCAGTGTACTAGCTAGTCTTTACATTATTGGGATGTAAATAGAGTAATCAAAACCGATCAACAAATAAAAGAAATGACTCTCATCGAGTGTTTCATGAACATGTAACTCTGCTAATGGCTCATCACATTAGCCAATCAGAGCTGATTTCTGGGAAAATGAGTTTATTTGAGGTTACAGTCACGCCAGTTGGCCATGCCCATTGCTGACAAGAAGAAAACGTATTCATGCGAGCAGAAGCAACAGTGGAGAGCAGAAGCAGCTCCTGAGTGTGGGGAATGATTTTACTTGTGATTTTTCCTCCTTACCCGAGAGCTTGTCTTCAGGGTTTAAATCCAGCACGTGAGTTCTCCCCTCTCTGTTTTCCTCTCACGTGAGCCTCACGAACACGCTCGATGCACGGACTTGCACTGTAACGCAGCCAGGTGTTTCCTGTGCGAGACTCAGAGAGGTTCTAGTATCCTCCAGGCTCCATCACTACACCTGTGCTCCACTCACTGGCGTCTACTGTGCAGCTGTTTGATGTGTATTAAAAAGCTGAAGGATCAGAACTGTGAGAGTCGGCGCCGTTAGCTGCATCTGTTTTAATAAACCGGGTGGTCGACTCTGTGCGTATGTGCTGCTCATACACAATGCACACTCGCTCTGCTCTCCACGTTCGAGTGGTCACGACCATAAGGACATGTTGTGTGAACCTCCGTTCCTGAACAGGAAGTTCAAGCACACCGTGGCTGTTTAGTCACAGTGCAGTGTGCATGTCATGATCTGTTGTTTATGAAGGTTAAGCTACAGAGTTTGTGCACCGGACATTCGCTCAGGAGATCGTCTGTATGTCCTCCGAGTGGAGGGGTGTGTGTGTGTGATCTCTGGATGTGATCTCTGGTGTTTACATCCTGTTTTATAGTTCCTGATTGAATAAGTTCAGAGCTACAAAGTAGATTTGCACCTCTGTTTTGCCCCGGTTGTAAACCAGAGCTCACGGCTAGGTTTTGTGCAATGCCCTGCCTCCACCTGGAGTCGTCCGATTGACCCGTTGAGGAATTCCAGATGTTGGGTTGGCTCGCCCCCCCCTCCGTCTCTCACTCCATCTCTCTCTCCCTCCTTCTCTCTGTCCCCTGACTTTCCTTCCTGCAAGCTTTGTCCATCGAGCTCACATTTTCTCACACAACTGCTAGACACATTGGACATTAGGGGGAACATCAGGTGCTGGATATAGCCGTGCTCGTGTCCCAGGAGCCTCATCGGCATTATGAGTCATAACTCAGCCGGCTAGTGGAGGTTGCGAGTGGCCGAGCTCAGACATAACGGTGCATGAACACGGCTTCTGTTAGAGACTCGACGGTTTAATGCTCGCTTTAAACTCCAGCCTCTAAACTCTGTGCCTCGGAGAATCTCTGTGCCTCTAAACTCATGTCTCTGAGGGACATTAGACGGGGAACAGCAGGGGGTTCCACACACACACACACACACACACACACACTCCTCCACTACTGCAGGGTTGGGGCTGTGTAGTAAATAGATCACATTAAACATCAGATTTCATATTTCTGATTAGACATCGGATCAGAGAGGTGTAGATCAGACTGACTCTACAGCGGAGGATCATCTGAGGAGTGATTGTTGTTTACGGCCAATTTAGAGTGATACTGGTTCGGTGTGATACTGGTTTAGATTCTAGTTCAGTGAGATACTGGTTTAGATACTGGTTTAGTGTGATACTGGTTTAGATTCTGGTTTAGTGTGATACTGGTTTAGATTCTAATTCAGTGAGATACTGGTTTAGTGAGATACTGGTTTAGTGTGATACTGGTTTAGTGTGATTCTGGTTCGGTGTGATTCTGGTTTAGTGTGATACTGGTTTAGATTCTGGTTCGGTGTGATACTGGTTTAGATTCTGGTTTAGTGTGATACTGGTTTAGATTCTGGTTCGGTGTGATACTGGTTTAGATACTGGTTTAGTGTGATACTGGTTTAGATTCTAATTCAGTGTGATTCTGGTTCGGTGTGATTCTGGTTCGGTGTGATTCTGGTTTGGTGTGATTCTGGTTTAGTGTGATACTGGTTTAGATTCTGGTTCGGTGTGATACTGGTTTAGATTCTGGTTCGGTGTGATACTGGTTTAGATACTGGTTTAGTGTGATACTGGTTTAGATTCTGGTTCGGTGTGATACTG
>JAFFST010053771.1:10213-22033 GCA_022414735.1 Noturus placidus | reverse complement strand
CAACCACCAACCCTACGATTAGTGGATTAGTGGACAACCCGCTCTACCGACTGAGCCACAGCCGCCCCTTGTGAATGTGGAAAGATGTTTGAAGGTGGATTATGCCTTAAATGATTAGGCTGAGTAAGAGATTCCTGTAATAACTGCTCCTGGTGTTGTCGGACCTGAAATGCCGGCGTGTGTCACATTTGCGAATTTAATTGTACAGATGGGGGAGCTCAATTAAAACGAGGCTGCCGGCCGGCCTTGTGTTTGCCACATGCCATAACGCTTCCTTCTGATTTTTGGACCATTAAGTGAGTTTCTGCTTTTGAGTCAATTAGGTTCCCACTCGCAATCGTTGTACTGTATGTGAGACTTCCTCTGGTGCTGCAGCTAGTGTGTAAGAAGAGGTCGAGCTCATGATGAATATTCAATGAAAATATACGTCACAGAAGCAAAATTCATCTCTGCGTTTTTTTGTATCACTATATTTGAGACAACAAATATAGACAACAAAACTCATGCTTATTACTAACTTTTCCAACTACTAACGTGTTTACTCCTGTACGTCTCACAGTATGAGATCGAGGAGTTTCGCCGAAAGAAAGAGATCACTGTTAGGGGCTCTGGGTGCCCGAAGCCAGTGCCACACTTCCACCAGGCACAGTTTCCTCGTGAGTAAACTCACCGTTACAGACACCTGCGGATATTACAGGGAACTTGTGCACTTATCACACAAGTGTCAGGCTAATTGAGTTAACGATCTAGATTAAGGACAGTTTTTAAGTAATGTACATGCTAGGATTTGGCAGTATAAACATAATTAGATAAGACAATAAAGTCTCCAGGCTTTTACGTATCTTACTATTGTGTGTTGGTTTTTTTTTTTATGTCCTAAGACTTGTAATCATGTTTTTACGTTTAAATTGATTCGTTAGAATTAGATTAAGCAGACAGACCCATTATCATTCCACTATAAATGAGTTCATCATGTAGGCAATGAAACCGTAGTTTTGCAGAGGACAGATTAGGGTTTTAAGGGTTTCCTTAATTTCTGTCCCAGAATTTTCATACTGTGATGTGAAATATTTTTAGAGGACCTGTTGTTTTGATTTCTTTTTTTTTTTTTTTTTTAAATTAGCAGGGGGAAAAAATAAATGTGATTTGTGCATTGTAGAGTATGTGATGGATGTACTGATGCAGCAGAATTTCAAGGAGCCCACGGCCATCCAAGCACAGGGCTTCCCCCTGGCTCTCAGTGGCAGGGACATGGTGGGCATCGCGCAGACCGGATCTGGCAAAACACTCGCTGTAAGTACCTGCTTCTTCATCGCAAGCTGAAGAGAAAACGGACAAAAAACAAAAGTGCTGGTGGAAAGATACTCTGTGACTGTGTGTATGAGAAGGATTTGAGCCCAGAATATCCAGACTGTTTGTATTATGTCACAGGAAGTTATTGTTGACTCCTCTCTCCCACAGTATCTGCTTCCGGCCATTGTGCACATCAACCACCAGCCGTACCTGGAGAGAGGAGATGGACCCATCGTGAGTGCTTCTGTTTATTTTAATAAGCGCCTGCTTGTGTGTGTTTAATATTAGGAAAGACTGGTATAATTAAACTTGCTTAGACTCATTGTTTATCTTTACTGCTGGTAGTTTGATCCGGTTATTATTCATTTAAATTCAGATTTTTAAAGAAAAGAAAATTTTGTGTTATGGACTAGAATGGCTCCCTGATACTAACTTGATGTTTTGTAATCCTCCCCCCTCGGTTCTCCTCAGTGTCTGGTTCTGGCTCCAACACGTGAACTAGCACAACAGGTGCAGCAGGTTGCGTACGACTACGGCAAGTCTTCCCGAATCAAGAGCACCTGTGTGTATGGAGGAGCCCCTAAGGGTCCACAAATCAGAGACTTGGAAAGAGGTGAACACAGATGCCTGCAGTGACATTAGACAGTGTGTTAAGCTTTGAAGTACAGGTCTCCTGTACACAACAATTTAAAAAATTAAATAAATAAAATTTAACCCTAGCTACTGTTTCCTGCAGGTGTTGAGATTTGCATCGCCACTCCTGGTCGTCTGATCGACTTCCTGGAGGCAGGGAAGACCAACCTGCGCCGATGCACCTACCTGGTGCTGGATGAGGCAGACCGCATGCTGGACATGGGCTTCGAGCCACAGATCCGCAAAATTTTAGATCAGATCCGGGTACGCCACACACTTCAAATGTTGTGTTATTAAAAGAGCCTGTGAGTGAACCTTCTTTTCCGAATTTTACGGGAGTTATTAGTTATTAAGACTGCAGGGAATTTAGACATATGAGAAATCTATCTGCGACACAGAGTTTGTCGAGTAAATGGCACACTTGTATAGCGCTTTTATCCAAAGTGCTTTACACTGTGTCTCATTCACCCATTCACACACACCAATGGTAGCAGAGCTGCATGCAAGGCGCTAACCTGCCATCGGGGGCAACTTAGGGTTCAGTGTCTTGCCCAAGGACACTTCGGCATGTGGAGTCATCCGTGCCGGGAATCGAACCACCAACCCTACGATTAGTGGCCACTCTAGCGACTGAGCCACAGCCACCCCACACTGGAGTTTGCCAGTATGAAGGACAGTTTGGAGAACCCTAACCCAAGAATTATTTCAGTGACTATTAAATACAACAAGCACTCAATTGTGCCTTCTTAGACAATTATCATCAGAATATAGTCAGATAGATAAATGGAACAACCCATTTTATTAAACTACCATTACAGATAACCCCCCCCACACACACACACACACACACACACACATACTACATATGCTCTCTTAGAAATTGCTGTAGATGGAACACAACTAACCAGTTGGACTAGCACTGTGTAATGTTACATTGATCTCACTGTGGTTATTTAGCAATTCATCTTTTTTATTTATTTCTCTGCTGTTCTGGTTTTGTTAATATTTTGTTCATACCATAGTACGGTGATACTGTGATGTTTTTAGTACTCTGAAATATCACAAACCCCCATAATAGTGAAATCTCGAAGTAGCCTTCGTACATAATACTAATAATAATAATATGCAGAAACTAGAAAGGTACAAACGAAGAGTATATTTCTATTGAATTAGGACTTCTAATAGTATATTTCTATTGAATTATAGATCTTCTTTTGCTTGGCAGCCATTGAATTGTCCTTTCTCTGTCTGACTGCCTTTTACAGCCGGACAGACAGACACTGATGTGGAGCGCTACCTGGCCTAAGGAGGTGCGTCAGCTGGCAGAGGACTTCCTCCATGACTACATCCAGATCAACATCGGGGCCCTGGAGCTCAGCGCCAACCACAACATCCTGCAGATTGTGGACGTCTGCATGGAGAACGAAAAGGAAAACAAGTAACCGTGTCCTAGATGTTAATTTGAGGAAAAACCCCTTTTCAGTCTGAACGGCTATGAATTGACATGGGATAAACGGCGTTGCCCATAATGCATGATAAATACGATCATATTACAGCAAAAATAAATATATAGAAAATCATTGTCATGATTGCGGCGCATGATTGACTTGCTTTTTTTTTTTCTTCTTCTTCTAAAGATTTAGTAATGATTGTATGGAAATGAAAGAATGTAACCCGTAATGGTAATACCTGGCAACCCTTATATCACTTTTATCCAAAGCGCTTTACACTGTGTCTCATTCGCCCATTCACTCATACACCAATGGTAGCAGAGCTGCCATGCAAGGCGCTAACTTGCCATTGGGAGCAACCTGGGGTTCAGTGTCTTGACCAAGGACACTTCGGCATGTGGAGTCATGCGGGCTGAGGATCGAACCGCCAACCCTACGATTAGTGGACAACCCTCTCTACAAACTGAGCCACAAGCCATAGCAACTAATCATTTTAAGACCAAAGCCTCCATTTTATGAATGCCACAAGTCTCTACATATTCTCTTGTTATGCATACAAGGACAACTTCTTATGAGCTAAAACGGGTCACCTGAAAAGAGCGTCCTGATGAGAATAAAGCTAGCAAACAACTCTTGAGTCAAATATGATGGGTGCATTATGCTGAGATTTTCAGTGTTGGAGGAAAAACGGGCAGAATTGAAATCGCTGAAAGCCTCTTCCTATATACGATTTGGGGAAAGCAATGGCAAACTACCCCACTACTTCTGCCGACATGCTTTGTGGTTCGCGTTGATGACATACGTGGGCCATAAAGTAACCGACGGTCGGTCTCGACTAATCGGTGATAGATAGATAGATATACGATTATATTTGTCTGAAAAGGGGTTGAGTCATATGATGGCACATTGTAAAGGAATTACCTGTGACATAAAATGAGCAGCCTTTGTAAGCATCCACAAATCTATATTATCGAGCTGTAAGCAAATTCATTGTCATTTTGAAGATGAAGATTTACATTGTGAAATAGGGGAAAGTCAGTGGGGCTAAAAAAGTTGCAGTTCCCTCTTTTGTGTTGTGCTTTATGTACAATAATACACAAGGCTGCATCGTCTGACCAAATCCCATCATTTGCCGTGAACTCCAGGACAGTGCTTAAGGCTTAGGAGTTTACACCCTGTCTGCATGCCCCCCCCCTTCCGATATGCTATGAAAAGTGTCTAATCTAATTGCGACTTGTCTCTTTCTTCACAGGCTGATTCAGCTGATGGAGGAAATCATGGCAGAGAAGGAGAACAAGACCATCATTTTTGTCGAGACAAAGAAACGCTGCGATGAGCTGACTCGCAGGATGAGGAGAGATGGGTGAGGGGATGGTAGCAGAGCAAAAAAGTCGGACTTTAACACCCAAACTGTTAAATCCAAGCGAAAAAGCTTAAACAATTTCTGGTTCCTGTCGAACATCTTATAAACATGTTTCAGTTATCTGCCTTTTTATGAATGATGTATTATTCATATACAATCTCCCCAGAGAACAAAAAAAAATGTCATGAGTATCATTTGTGTGAATTACAAATAGTGGGAATTGCTGGAAACTTTTATGCCTAGCACGTTCGCCTCACACCTCCAGGGTCCGGGGTTCGAGTCCCGTCGGGGCCATGTGTGTGTGGAGTGTGCATGTTCTCCCCGTGTGTCGGGGGTTTCCTCCGGGTACTCCGGTTTCCTCCCGCAGTCCAAAGACATGCATGTTAGGCTGATTGGCGTGTCTAAAGTGTCCGTAGTGTATGAATGTGTGTGTGAGTGTGTATGTGATTGTGTCCTGCGATGGACTGGCACTCTGTCCAGGGTGTAACCCCGCCTTGTACCCGATGCCTCCTGGGATAGGCTCCAGGTTCCCCCGTGACCCTGATAAAGAGTAAGCGGTTGAAGATGGATGGATGGATATGTTGTAGTAGTGTCATTTGGTCACAAGGTGAAACACCACCAACACAGAAACCATATCTCACAGTGTGTGTTGTTCTGTTTCTGTAGATGGCCAGCAATGTGCATTCATGGTGACAAAAGCCAGCCAGAGAGAGACTGGGTCCTTTCAGGTAACGATTTAATGAATTCCCAGCGTTCTTTTTATTATCCACTGACGTCTTGGAGCTCTGAAAATCGGTGCGTTTCCACCAAGGTTCCACGAAAAGGTTCCAAAACAAGACAAAAATGAACGTAGAGACGAGATTATAATTATATCCTTTATTTGTTCATTTATAATTTTTTTTTGACCTTTTTGCTCTGCTGGGTGAATACGATTTACATCCAGGAGAAATGAAAATAAAGTTCCCGAGTTTGTGAAAAGGTTCCTGTGGTGGAAGCTTGCCTAATCAAAGCTCTCCGTTTACATGAGGAAAAAAGGTTGCATGACTGGGTGGGAATGTAATGTATTAAAGCACGGCTGTGTTAGCTTAGTGCCCCTCTTCTGGTTTCAGAGTTCCGCAGCGGTAAAGCTCCCATCCTTATCGCTACTGACGTCGCCTCACGTGGGCTGGGTATGTGCTCAGATTAGAGGGAGATATTTACACAATCCCTTTAAATACACACGCACGCACGCACGCACATATGTATACCTGCATTCATAATGATGTCACATTTCACTTCAACGCTAATCTGTATTTGTTTGTGAGATGATATTATTATTATTATTTTTTTTTTCCAGTTTTGTGATATAAACCTTTCTCTTTGTGTGTCTGGAAAATGCCCCGCAGGAACAATTCCTCAAAAAATGATACGGTTATTTTTATCACTGGTCTCTTTGTGAACGAGAACAATTCTCCATCTTTCTCCCTCCATGTCTCTTTGTCTTTCTCACTCTCCCTATTCTCCGATCCCCGACATTTTAATGTACACACTATTTTTTGTGTCCTTTTATTCTTTCTTCCAGCTATTTATAAAAAAAAAAAAAAAAGGCAATCAGTAAATTTCAGATGTCCGACAGCCTTGTGGAAGACCGTGATTGCTGGATCCTTCTTTGGTTTATAACCCCCAAGCCACCTTTTACACAATAAGCCTTATATTGTCTGTTTCTTGTTACTGCTGTTAAAAAAACGAGAACAAAAAACAAATCATCCTTCAAAACGGGGCTCGTTGGCTCACTGTTGACCCTAATACGGACCTGGGGGAGATGTTGGGCTCCCTTTGTCTTCCCTGGGTCTTAATACCAGTCTCCTTCTTGATCAAACTGTGTCCAAATATCCTGTGAAGTAACAAAGGGAAGTCCAAACGCCACAGATGACCAATGGTTTGTTCTCTAGACTCTTTCCTATTGACTGTGCGAGGCGAGAGCTTTGGAGTAGGTGTGTTATTTGTGTCTGTTCTTTTTATGGAGAAACCTGGTTTGAAGAAGAGGAAGTGGGTTGTGTTGAGTTGCCGGCTCCACAGCACGTCTCACTCTTTCATTGTTCTCTCTCCCCCCCTCAGGCTTTATGAACTCCCTAAATGGCAACTCAGGCAGGCTGTGCTAAATTGGTACAGCAGCTGCAATCTACCATGTAAGCAGAGCCCTGTGAGGCGCTTGTACAGAGCCTGATCTGGATAAACCCACTCCTCAACTTCTTCCGTACATCGGCCCTCCGCTTCAAGACTGCAGAATCTTAGAACTGGACTGCAGCATTATAACCGAGGGTCTTCAGGACTCTGGCATCTCTCATAAGCTTTCAAATCCGTCCTTGATTGGAACACAAATTGTCATGGTTATAGCATCGTGGACATAATTGGCCAAGTAAAAAATAATAATAATAATTGCATGATGCCATGGCCCTTTTGGATATGTTAGGACAAGATACCTGTTAAGGGTGTCTGACCTGGGCTAGTTCCAGGTGAGAGGGAGAGAGATAAAGAGAGGGAGAAAGTTGAGTGCTGGATCCAGTCCGGTCCGGTTTGTGGAGGCCCTGCAACCCGGCGAGAGAGAGAGAACTGGAAGGGAGCCGGTTCTGCTCCCGCCAGGCGTTGCTGGTGTCGTGCCGAGGGTGAAGGGGGGGCGACTGAACGCATGTGAGCCCACATATACCTCTTCCTCTCGGGCCTCTCCACTGGACCTGGGACTGATCTCAGTCAAGACTAACCTAACATAGGGTAAGTATCTGACCACGTCCCCAATAATGACAGCTGTGGTACAAGACTCATATAATCCTAAGCTTTCTTTTGATTTTACCTTTGTACACAGTAATACAGTTCTCTTATAAGTAGACCAAGTTTGATCTTGTTTACACTTGGGTCACGTCAGGCATTGTATCAGGATTGTATCCCGATTGCGTTCTCACCACATGTATTCACTCCATGAATTAAAATGCATTACTGTTTATCAGGATTGATCATTTATCGCTGTATCATATATAATATATTCAAACCGGCTCGACAACCATCCTCTCGTGTGGCGCCTCGTCATTTGTTTGGTTTTATCATTCTGTGCGGTAGCTAAGCTGTGATTTTTGCATGGAGTTTTTAATCCCGTAAAATCAGGGCATGAC
This sequence comes from Noturus placidus, assembly GCA_022414735.1. Taxonomy (NCBI): domain Eukaryota; kingdom Metazoa; phylum Chordata; class Actinopteri; order Siluriformes; family Ictaluridae; genus Noturus; species Noturus placidus. Next base: position 14,147 of record JAFFST010053771.1, on the reverse strand, counting down.
ACTAACTTTAGCTGCATCTTCAGCACAAATCTATCTTTTGTTTCAGATGTCTGGTCCCTTCGTTGCAGCCGTTGCGAACGTTAACACGGCCCATGGGTTCATTTGGAAGATGATCGTGACACGTTGGCTAAATTTTGAACGTGTCGCGCAATGTTCCGTTTTGCAGGCGTCTGCTTGTGACGGATTTTTAATCGTCGAACTCGATGTGTTTTATCTAGTTAAAACGTGTCTAGAAGTGGTTCTGTATGATTCTGATTTCAAATCCATTTCATATTCTTGAAATGTGTGTGGATGATCCGTATCCAGATACAATCTTGGTATTTTTTGCGATGTGTGAATGGCCAGGTGTAACGGGGTCAGTCAGGCCTGACACGGTCATGTATATTGATCCCAGATGTTATGAGATTATCTGCCGATTTTTTTTAGACGTCGCCACCCACATGCGAGAAGCTGTCAACCGCTGCCCTCGGCCAAAAGGAGACGGTACTCGATAGGGTCACTAACAGTGTTGTCTGAGCCACCTCTACCTTTTTGTAATGAGAAACAGACTTTTCACAGTTAGTTATCCACATGGATGTGCCATAATGTCCTCCGTTTCTGGTTCTTTTTATTAAACATTTATTAAACTTTACATCTGTATGCAAACGAGCCGTTAAATTGGTTACTGATTTGCACATCCGATTGGAGAAAGCTTCAGTACTGCGTAGTATGGTAGTAGTTCAAATTAACCTTAATGCTTAAGGTGCACAAAAAAGTAATCTAGTGATCTTTCTGAATGTTTAGCGAGTGTACATGCTTGTAATATATTTTGTCCATACAGTGTAAAGCATTTGTCGTCATAGCTTAGTTCTTGCAAACAAGATATTTATTAAATAGGTGTACTTAAATCTATTGCAATCATTTTTCATGTAACAGGTAAGTCACATAGCCTGTAGGTGTTTGTTTTTTTTTTTTTTGGAAATGCCACCAATAGTGATGTCAATCTGTAATAATGCCCATTATGGCTATGACTGCTGTAAATTTCCAGAGTACGTTTTTCTCTGATTAATTCTTCTTTTACACATTTCCACTACTTTTTGCCCAAAACGTTCTCTTAAAGATGTGGAAGACGTGAAGTTCGTCATTAACTACGACTACCCGAACTCTTCCGAGGACTATGTGCACCGTATCGGGCGTACTGCCCGTAGCACCAACAAAGGCACAGCCTACACGTTCTTCACACCCGGAAACCTGCGGCAGGCCCGTGACCTGGTACGGGTTCTAGAGGAGGCTCGGCAGGCCATCAACCCCAAACTTCTGCAGCTGGTCGACACTGGGCGCGGGTCAGGAGGTGAGCACTGGAGACACCGAGAGATTTGTGCTTTGAAGCTAAAAGGCACATGCAATTTTTTTTTCCTGAATCGTGGTATGTTTAAAAGTCCTTGGGTCATAATTTAACTCAAAAAGTTAAGTGAAACTATCCTTCTTTGTCCAGTTGGGAGTACAAACGCCTTTGAGTTTATTAAATCAACTTGGTTTTATTCTAGTTTGTGTTGACGCTATGGCTGTATTTGAGCTTGGTTGTCTCAAGCGAAGAAGTTAATTCAAAGCCGCTCTATCATTTAGGACGGATGCGTTACCGTAACTCCAGCTCCAACTCCAACAACCCCAACCTGATGTACCAGGATGAGTGCGATAGGCGCCTGCGCTCCAGCAGTGGAAGCAGTAGCAAGGACAGCCGGGGCAGCAGCAGCTACCCCCGAGAGGGGCGCTCAAGCCGTGACGACAGATCTTCCTCCTCTTCTTCGTACCGAGATCGCAGCCGGGATAGTCGGAATAGCTACAGCTCAGGTGATCAATACCAGAGCTACAACAGTAGCGGAGGGGGAGGGTACAGCTCAAGGGCTGGCGGAGTTTCACAGTCAGGTGGTGGCAGTAATAGTGTGTCAGGTGGAGGGCAGCAGAACCAATCCGGACCACCACAGGGTGCGTTTAATCAGGGTCCTCCTCCACCACCACAGTCTGGGCCTGGAGCGGGGCCACAGCCACTGATGGCCCAGCAGTTTGCCCTGCCTCCACCACCTCAGCCCATGATGGGATTTATGGGTCCAGGGCCATACTCATTCTGTCCACCTCCACCACCCCCTCAGCAGCAGAGAAAATAAAACTTTTGCATAAAAAAGATTGTCTAGTAGCAGTAGTTGATCACTCCAGATCCACTACAAGAGTGAAGAAAGCTCAGTAGAGATGGCTGTTCTTTTTTTTTTCCCCTCTGTAGATCTTTTCCTTCCTCTCTGTCTCAAAGATGTGTTGTGGCTTTTGAGCAGGACAGTCAGTCGTTCAGGGATCGTGGAGGTAAGGGCTACGCATAGTGTTATCTGGTCATGTAGCAACTGATCATTACATATTGCAAGCTCTTGTACTTTCTGTGGAACAATTTTTTTTTTCTGTTAAGAACCAGTTTTGTATTGAGAATAAAACATTAACAGATTGATCAAATAAGATGATTAGTTTACTTCTTAGTTCTCTGCATGTTGCTTTTCATTTCACATATTTAGCTCTTTCTTTGTTCAACAGCTCTCTCTGGGTGATTGATTATCGCTCTGTACTACTCCCTGTAACGTATAATCGTTTCTCTTAAGCGCTGGTTGAGGCTTATTTCTGTTCGCCCGGTACAAGTACAGATTACATATCATTTTGATGGTAGTGATGTACTGTAGGTCGAATAAGCTAAACTGGGATTACATAACCTGTTTGTTTGGATTATTTCTAATGTTTCGTTTTTAATAAAGGGGGTTGACCTTCACAAAAAAAAAAAAAAAAAAAAACAACTTTATGGGGTGCATGTGTTCTGATTATTTTTAGTTTATACAGAAACTTTCAATTACTTTTAATGTCCACACAACATACCCAGCTAAGGAAATGAGTGTTTGGGTTGCAGTACTGCAAGATTACAATATTCTAAACACACCCACCTTTGATTGATTAACTGGATCAGCACAGGAAACCACTAAAATGGTTGGGAGCCTGTGCTTTAAGTTAATCTCATGCCTCGAAAATTGCTCCTGAATGAGTGTGTAAATGGCTGCATGGTCCTTTAAAACATGAGGACGTTGGGAAAAAAATCCATTTTTAAACCCCCAAGAAAAAGAATAACTTTATTTCCCCTTAAATACATATTTGCACTACAGTCTCCGTTCCCTTCCCATACTTAATTACTCATTCTCTGTAGTTCTTCATTTTTTGGCAAATGTACATAATTGCAATACGTCATACTATTTACAGTCGGACTTGGGAAGAAAACTGGGTGGTGATTATGACTTCAGGCTGGAGTTGTAACCTAGAGCATGACACTAAACTTGCTACAAATCCACATCGGCCAACGTCACGAATATTCCTCACATTTCTTCTTTTTTTTTTTTTTTTTAATGATTCCTATTCATTTCATCCCATCAGAGGCACGATTACGTCATCACTCTCTGTGCTATATTTAGGGGGGAAAACACTGTAGCTTCCAAGTGAAATATTCCAATCTAAAACAAAGACAAAATAAATAGATGGTTGGATCATCATTGCCGTGTAAAACAAGAACCATGTCGGCATTTCAAATCACTTTCGAAATAAAAAAAAAAAATCCTACGTAAGTGTTTAATAGCTACTAGCAAACAGAAATGCAAATATACGCATGTACAGATCGGCATTTAAGAAAGGAGGAGCACAGGATGAATGTAAAACATTAGAGTAGGCACATACGGTCGATTCAAACAGGACGTCAGCGTCCCTGTCGAAATGGATTCGGTTGGAGCACTCCTACGTTAAGATAGAGCAGAGCTTTAACCTGATGTCAATCAACTGCATCTGTAGTGTATGGTGTTTACATTCGTTTCTCCGTACTGAGAAGTGCCTCAAAAACTGATTCGTTCAACACTTGATTTATGGAAGTGGAAATAAAGGG
>JAFFST010053771.1:2500-10193 GCA_022414735.1 Noturus placidus | reverse complement strand
GGGGGTGTTTGAAATCTTAGCAATAACTGTTTCTATACGAATTTAAAACGGCAACCTTTACACTCTTGTAATAAGTCTTGGTATGAGACGTATGAGCATTTAATCTGTTGTAACTGCACCCCGGTGTCCTTATTCAGCTATCCAAAATTCAACTCGTGTAGGATTTGTCATCAGGTAGAGAACGAGGCACTTGCGTTGACCGAGTTGGTAATGTTACCTCAAATCCTTCGCCCACGTCTGATCGGACAAAAAAAAAAACGAGACAGATTTGTGGCTTTAATTGACAGCTGAACTCAATTTCATGCGCTAGTTTAGTGTGAAAGATTACCGACTGTACCAGAAACCTGCCCCGTCCTCGAGTTTTGAGTAAATGGGTTGAAAATGTGCAAAACTTTCCCCTTCCTATCAGATTTGATTGATCAGGTCATCCAATGATACAGGCAATCTGATAAATAAGAAAATATGCAACTTTGGTAAAAAAAAATAATAATAAATAAATAAAAATACCCCCCCCCCAAAAAAAAACCAGAATCAACAACGATATGTTGAGGAATCAAATGCAGCTTTCATCAGTTACTCTAGATGTCATGAGGATACAGTGCTCATCAGACCGAAGGCAAAGAGGGAGAGATTGGACTTCCATCATAGAGGATCAACGAGACAGATCACAGCTCAGAAACAAATCCACGCCACCGCTCCATGAATCATAAAATACACTTGCGTACACACGGTTCTTTCTACTACAGACGGCACGTTGGGGGGGGATTGATGCGCGACGAACACGTATACACGCCTCCCTTTTCAGGAAGGCTGATATTGCATTATCGGGTTCACGAAACAGGACAAAGCCAAAGAGGCAGCAGCGGAAAGATGAGGACTGAGATTAAAACCAATCTAATCAAAAGACGGTGAGACGGAAGGAAAGCAAGATGAAAAGGACAGCGTCGGGTTCCAAGGCAGATCCTTTGGACTTAAAGTCTGACTCCAGTTTGAGAAAAGAAATTCAATAAAACGGGACCCTCCGTCACTTCGCCAGCCTCTACCGCTCGCAGTTCTCATTCAGACATGCTGCTATTTCAAATGATTACCTTTGTCTAGCTTTAGATTTTAAAGGTCACGAGTATTACACTGCTGTGACTTCATACCGACATCAAAATGATCGGAAAAGTGAGGAGGGGCTCGATTTGCTTTGGATCAGAAACGAACCGCGGATTTTGCGAGAGCTGTTCCCGTTTGGACGAGACCAACAGGAAGCAGAGGGATAAAAGCAGCAGGAAGTCAGTGTGTCCACCCTAAAGGTTCCTCCAGGACTCTGGAGGTGGGAACTGTTCAATGTCTCCGCTCTCGTCATGGGACTCGTCGGCCAAATCGAACGTCAGCTTGTATCGCAACCGAACCTTTTCCTGTGGGAGGGAACACACACACACACACACACACACACACACACACGATGTCAGGACAGAAATCTAGAATGAATCCATTCAAAGGAATATACTCCAGACTCCTCCCACAAAAAGGTTAAATAAACGAACAACAATCGCTATAGCGATGAACGAGTCGTTACTACAATGAAGTAGATTGAGAGCACTAATATAAACCTGTGACTTGAATTAAAGTCACCGCTGCAGTCACAGAAAAGGAATGGACACCTTCTGACCAATCAGATTTGAGAAGTCAACAATGCTGTGGTATAAATATCTATGATTCATCCTTTTAGAAGAAAGGGTTCCAGTGATTAAAACGCTGGAGTATTACTTTCAAACGTGCACACTCGGACGGAGTCGTTTAAACACCTGAGCTAAAAGGTATTTGAGTGGGTAACCTTTTGAGGGTTGGCCAGCAGCAGAACTTGTGTAATCGCAGCAGGTGGGAGTATGGGGTTGAAGGCCGGCAAGTCCGACCCAGATGGCGGCTGCAGTTTCACCCTCATCGTCTACGCGGACGTGAAACACAAATACAAAAGCACCGTGAGGAAACCTGGTTATGGTTTAAAGGACATTAGCGGTACACACAGAGACAAAATGGACCCACCTTGGGGACGGCGGCCTGGAAGCGGATGTTCGTGACGGGCATGGGAGCAGACGACAGCATGGAGATGATGACCACCAGAACGTCGGGCCGAGACAGAGGACACTCGCGCGCAAAGTGCAACAGGACACGCAAGCTGTGCTTGTCGAAGATCGTCACAGGCAACATGCTACCTGTGAGGCAGGAGAAGAGAACACATGAGGAGGAAGAAAGTGGGGGATGTATAAAATCGGGATAAATCACAATCCACAACAGGAAGTTGAAGCAAAGATGTGCGTTTCTTACTAGGTTTGATGGATTCCAGGGGCACAGTGATGCTGGCCAGAGAGCTCTCGTCCTGAGGAGTGGAAGCAGGGCCAGTGCTCAGTGCAGGAGCCTCGTTGCTGTGCTGCATGTTCAGGAGATTCGCAGGCTCAGAAGAAAATGCTAGGACAGGACTCGGGCTTGCGACCGGGTTTGCGACCGGGTTTGCGTTCGACTTGCTCTGGAGATCTCGTAGGGTGAGCTTGGACTGAGGCTGAAGTTTGTCCCTGCAGAGCACACATGGACATCACTTCTTGTCATCGCACATCCTGTATTTAATCGTCACAGAATATAATCCCTAAATCATCTATGCTACAGTTAACACCTCTGTAACAAAACATTCAAACGCATGTCTCGGGTCAGAGACTTCACTCAAGTGCTTCATTTGATAGCGAATGTGATCAGAAGAAATGAATGGTGTTGGTTATTCTCATACTAGTTACATTTTGTTTGGACTGTACCATTTGACCTGCAGGCTCTCAGGGGGCAGCGATTGCTGTAGCAGGGTCTTCCCCAGCATGTCCAGTTCATCCATGGGCTTGACAGCGGAGGTGGGGGCGCTAACAGGGGCCTGGGGGGTGGTAACTGATGGCAACAGCATGGAGGCTGGTACTGGGGGGACAGGTGTGTCTACAGTATCTGAAGTCTAAAACACAAGACATGATTATAGTTAAATGAGGGAAAGAACGACCAACTGTGACGATCTAGCAACATTCCGAACATAGCTTGTCAATTTCTTTATCTCACCTGGAATGAGTTCCATGTGGAGGCATCAGCAGACTGGGAGGAAGCCAGAGTAGAACTAGGAGTGTTGTCAGTTAGCCCTATGACAAATAGACCACCGCAAATTAAACAAATTAATGCTCATCGTAAAAATAATAACTGTGCGTTGAATAGAAACGTGAGATCAACGCCAAGACGTTTGGTGTCCAGTGTTTGCATCTTTAGTTCAGTTATTTAGGAGTCTCATCCAAATGTTTTTTATAAGTACATGCTCAAATCTTCATATTACATCGTTATTTAATCTCTCCCTTTTTTTAAAATAATAGAATGGTGCATGTTTACACATTTAAGTTCAGCGTTCTGTCTTTTAACTCTGGGACGCAGGGCCTAATATAATACATGGCGATAATGTAGGTTAATGCTGAACATGAACACAAACGCACACTACTCCTGCTATGTTACAAAATAATTTCTTTTAAAATGAGATTATGCAGTTTAACTAGGTTTTATACAAGTACACAAAGACATATACGAAGTCTGCTGATCTAAGAGCAGCAACTTCAATCCTCACACCTGTACATCCTCACAACTTCCTCCTGGTAATGGTCAGGGAATGTGCTGATCAGCTTGCAGATGTCCTTACAAACATCTTCAACATGTCCCTGAGCCCAAGCAGTTGTCCCTCTGTGCTTCAAGATGATCACCATCATCATCCCTGTGCTGAAGAATCCATCTGTGTCCTGCCTGAATGACTACAGGCCTGTTACACTCTCACTGATCATCATGAAGTGCTTTGATCGGCTGGTCATGAAGCACATAAAGAACCGTCTTCCCACCACACTGGACCCATTTCAGTATGCATACCATTCCAACAGAGGACAACATATCTGCAACCATCCATCTGTCTGACCCATCTAGATAAAAAGGACTATAACATAAGGATGCTGTTCATAAACTTCAGTTCAGCATTCGACACGATCACCCCACAACAACTGACAACAAAGCTGAGCTTGCTTGGTTTAAACACCTCCCTCTGCAACTAGATCCTGGACTTTCTGACCGGGAGACCCCGGTCTGTCACGATTAGCAGCTCCAGCACCACCACACTGAACACCCTAGGGCTGTGTGCTCAGTCCACTGCTGTTTTCCCTGCTGACTCTTGACTGTGCTGCTAAGTTCAGTTCTAATCACATCAGCGTACAGGGACGAGGTGAACCAGCTCGCAGAACGGTGTAGACAACAATCTCTCTCTTAATGTTGAAAAGACGGAAAGAGATTAACGGTCAACTCCAGGAGAACTCAGAACTGGAGAACCCTAAAGCAGCTTGAAACTGACACACTTCTGCAAAATTCCTCCATAGCATCTCAAAAAGCCTAAAAAAAATCCATCTGGATTTAACAAGGAACCAAAATCCAAAACGCATCCGGACGATTTCCATCAACAATTTCTGGACATAAGAGCAGTATACGCACAACATATCCCAATAGACTAGGGAGGTCACGAGAACTGATACTTCGGTACGAACAGTCTGAAGACGTGACTGTACTTGTTTATCTGCAGTAGCATTGGTACCGTTAGTAATGAAGGTACCGTGGTTGCAACTCTTCCAGAACTGATGGGGGCAGAAAATACAAGTAAGTGTTTTAGTAGGTCCACCTCGATCAGGATAAAGTGCTTACTAAGATGAATGAAGGAGCATCAGTCTTGTTACGACATCGAAACTACCTCATGAAAAAGACGCATTCCCTTTTAAGATTGGTTCCTCTGAAGTGTTCTTCCACGGGTCATCTCAGGGAGAATTTCCTTGCCACTGTTGCCTCTGACATTTTCACACTTTTACAAAAGACTCGAGTTTGCACAAAGAACCGTGTGTTATTCAAAACAAAACAAGCTATGCAAATAAAAATCTGAAGGAGTTGTGGTGGTCAAGTTCTGTTTCTTTACCCATTCGCACTTCTTGAGCGAGGACTTATACAAATGGGGCCGTTAAAAATGCGCTTCAAAGCGTAATCTAAAAATAATGTTAAAACCAAGCCTATTCAGCCAATTTCCAACTCCAGCATTAAACAATATATGAAAAAAGCTTCATTTGGCCAACATATAAAAACCCATCTGGAGAGTGTCAAACGCTCCAAGTTTCTTGGTGTGCACATGACTGAGGACCTCTCCTGGACTCTCAACACCACCTGCCTTGTCGAGAAAGCCCCACAGCACTTCCACTTCCTGCGGAGGCTGAAGAGCGACACCCCCCCCCCCCTCCAATCCTCACCTCCTTCTACAGAAGGTAAAGGGTAAATGGTCTGCACTTATATAGCGCTTTTATCCAAAGCGCTTTACACTCTCTCTCATTCACTCATTCATACACGCACTCACACACCAATGGGAGCAGAGCTGCCATACAAGGCGCTAACTTGCCATTGGGAGCAACTTGGGGTTCAGTGTCTTCCCCAAGGACACTTCGGTATGTGGAGTCATGTAGGCCGGGAATCGAACCACCAACCCTACGATTAGTGGGCAACCCGCTCTACCACCTGAGTCACAGCCCCCCTTAAAGGACGATAAAGAGCGTCCTGACCAGCTGTCTCACCGTGTGGTACAGGAACTGCACAGCCTCGGACCGCAAGACCCTACAGTGAATTGTGAGGACAGCTGAAAACATTATCGGGGTCTCTCTATCCACTACTGACACCTTCTTCAACAACCACTGCATCCGCAAAGCCACCAGTGTTGCGGACGACCCCTCTCAACCCTTCATGGACTCTTCTCCCTCCTGCCATCTGGCAGAAAGTACAGGAGCATCCGTTCCACCACTAGGAACAGTTTCTTCCATGAGTCAGTCAGAGTACTCAACAACCTGCTGCCTCCCAACTCTCACCTGGGCTAGTCCAACACCTAACGCAGTAAAACTCAGTACCACTGCACTGTACATAGCTACGTCACTCACTTTATACTATGGAACTCATTTTTGCTGCCAATATTGCTGCTATACTACATTGACATTTATTCATTTAGCAGACACTTTTATCCAAAGCGACTTACAAATGAGACACACTCACACACCAATGGTAGCAGAGCTGCATGCAAGGTGCTAGCTTGCCATCGGGGGCAACTTAGGGTTCAGTGTCTTGCCCAAGGACACTTCGGCATGGGATCACCCGGGCCGGGATTCCAACCACCAACCCTACGATTAGTGGACAACCCGCTCTACCGACTGAGACACAGCCGCCCGAACTCATGCTGCTACATTACGCAACAGTCTACCACCCACGTTCTATGTATTTATTGTTTTGCACTTGTCTCACACTATTGTGTATTTGCACTTTATGAAGTCTTGCGTACTGTTCCGTGCGGCACCATGGTCCTGAAGGAAGAAACGTCATGTACATGGTCCAATGTATACAAACTATATAGAGGAATGACAAAAACCCCACTTGAACTTGTAATTATCGGTATATGAAATGAGACATATGTCTTTATGCAAGCCCTTACCCAAAGACATGAGTTCATCATCCAGCAGACTCATGCACAGCTCATGTGATGGTGTGGGCTGAGAGGGGAATTCTGGGAAAGTGGGAGCTGAAGGTGATGTGTCCAGTCCGGTAAGGTCCAACAGGGCTGTGCTGTTCCCTGCCAATGAAAATAAAATGTAGGTAGAACAGGGCTGAAATGAGTAATGGGAATTATGAAACTACTACGTTATTCATCATTTCAAATGTCTTTCAATGAACGTTTAACAACATTAGACCTTAAACATTTGAATGTAGATTGTTTTTGAACCTGAAAACGTCTGAATTATCATAATAACCAGTACTGAAAAACAGCAGTGAACTGTATCATTTCAATATATTTACTTTAATGTGTGCAGTTTGTAAAGTATTTACCCTTAAATGTTGGCATAGTGCTGCTGTCTCCATTCACCTCCTCTCCCTTCACAAGCTGCCTATAGAGGTTGATAACCTGCGTCAGACTGTCATTGGCCTGCAGGATCTCCGCTTGAGAGAGAGCGCGAGAGAGAGAGAGAGAGAGATCAAACTTCGCTTGCTTTGGATCCACCCTGTCCTGTAACAACATCTGAAAGTGATGAATTTCATTCATTTAGCAGATGCTTTTATCCAAAGCGACTTACAAATGAGGAGTTACGAGCAAAGTGATCCATCAAGCGGAGAACAATACAAGTAGTGTTACAATACAAGAGCTTTAAGTTCTACACAAGCAAAGTGCGCAGATTCGAGGCCTGAGAGCCAGAGTGATTATTTATTAATTTAATACTGTGGAGGTTGGCATGTTTGGGATTAGTTAAGTGCTCACTGAAGAGGTGTGTCTTCAGCGGTTTTTTTGAAGATAGCTCATTTGAAGGTTCTGGAAAGGGACCCCATGCCTCGATGAGTAGGCACTACCAGGCGCTGGTCATTAACCGATCGCAGATTGCGTGAGGGAATGTAAACCTCAAGGAGAGTGTTGAGGGTGGATTCCCATTCATATTCAATTTGAATTAATAGAAATACATTACTGATAGGATTTCTCTGTTCTTGTGTGACCCCACGCCATTCACAGGGCTCAATGAATTGTTTGAGGAGTATGAAAAGGAAATAAAAAATCACATGATTTATTCATTTACACACTTGTAAATGGACTTGC
>JAFFST010053770.1:165742-186267 GCA_022414735.1 Noturus placidus | reverse complement strand
GTTCCGAAACACTTAAGTGTGACAAACATGCAAAGGAACAGGAAATGAGGAAGGGGTCAAACACTTTTTCACACCACTGTACATGATGAAAAATAAGGCAAACATGCTGTACGCTATACTGTATACTGTTTACTCATTTGGTCTGGTTTCATCTTCAGAGGGCAGAAATGATAGGAACGAATCATTTCACCTGCTTGATTAGTAGCCGATTTCAATATATTCAACAGTTTTGCTGTAGTTTGTGTGCTTTAAAACCAATATATTGTATGAACAGGGTTGTAGATGACATTGCTGTACAGAAATGTAGAGAATTTGCTGCCTCTACAGGGTTTGATTGGCCCTCATTATTTGTACTGTGACAGTTTTACTAACGCACACTAAAACAGGTTAAAAACACACTATGATCAGATTTTTGTCCATGTGATGCAGCATTAGACTTTCATTAGTGATTTTCATTATGCACTCCGCTCTTAATAATCTAAAGTAGTAGCCCTGTTATTTGAAGTAAAGGTACAAAGTGTGATTGATGAGACTCATTTTTCTAATGTAAGATAATTGGAGCCTGCCCATGTACAAGTGTTTTGCTTTTAACAGCAAAATTGTAACAGAAGGGAGACAATTGGAATAATTATTTAAAAGAAAAAACAACGTTTATATATTTTTGTTTATAGGTAATTGACAGATTTGAATCTATAATGTTAGAAATCATGCTAGATGTAGGTGCAATAAGAACGCTTACCACACACCAGCTATTAGGATTATTAGGGGGCCATGATGGAGAAGGGCCAATGGGGGAATTTCACCAGGACACCGGGGTTATACCTCTAATCTTTTACGATACGTGTCCAGGGATTTTAAATGGTTTAACATCAAAATGTGTGTTTTATACAAAAGTAAATCAAACGCATCCTCCAGTGGCAGTGTTTATTAGCTTGGTGTGAAATGTGTTGTTATACATCAGATTAATAAACTCTATTCTATTCATTCATTTTCTCATTGTCTTTGTTTCTCTGATTGTCTCTTTCACTCACTCTTTCCTGCAGTCTTTTTTCTCTGTCACGCCGAACTTAGCCACCAACGCCAGTGCAGCAGCTGCAGCAGCGGCGGCTTCATTTAACCCGTACCTGAGTCCCGTATCGCCAGCACTAATGCCCACTGCTGCTGACATCATGCCCAGCGCGCCAGTCCTGATCGGTGGAAATCCTGCTGCTGTGGCACCTGTAACCTCCACAGCCAACACAGCTGCCCAGAAACTACTGCGCACCGACCGCCTGGAGGTATGACAAGGAGAGAAAGGGCAACATGTCTGTTACCGAGGCAGTTTGTGTCTAATAGCATTAATCAGCTGGACTTTATTTTACAAAGCGTGTAACTTTGATGCACCAACTGGTGAATAAAGAGTTCCAAAAGAACAAAATACGAGAAAAAAAAAATAAAACAAAAACGTAAGTATAACATGGAGTTACATGTACTGTAACTTGAGACATTTACATACCGCCACGAGGAATTCATTTTTCATTCCCATTTTATTCCATTCTAAATATTTACTTTGCACATATTGTGTTATATGAAATTCTATAATTAGATACCTGTCACTGCTTATCTGCTTCATCGGTTGTGTGATGGAGCTCCCTAGATGAGTCGGAAGCCGTTTTTGTTGTATCAAAATTTCATTTAGACATTCAAAATGAAAATCCATCCAGCCATCGATTCTTCTATACCGCTTATCCTTTCTTCAGGGTCACGGGGAAACCTGGAGCCTATCCCAGGGAGCATGGGGCACAAGGCGGGGTACACCCTGGACAGAGTGCCAGTCCATCGCAGGGCACAGTCACATACACACTCACACACCCATTCATACACTACGGACACTTTGGACATGCCAATGAGCCTACCATACATGTCTTTGGACTGGGGAAGGAAACCCCCGCAGCACGGGGAGAACATTCAAACTCCGTACACACAGGGTAGCGGTGGGAATCGAACCCCCGACCCTGGAGGTGTGAGGCGAACGTGCTAATTCAAAATTATAAAAATTCTTTAATATAAAAAATAATCCTCTAAGAATTTTTTATTTTTTTGCTTCATCTTTCTTTAATCATTTTTGTTATGGCACATTTGTAGCATGGCTGCATTGTGATCATATCAGTCTTGGTGTTTGTCAAACAACAGGAGGGATTGTGATGTTTTCAGGGATCTCAGTAACTATATAGTAATATATAGTAATTATACAGTTTAAAGAAAAAAGCCCTTCTGTTGTTCATTAAAAACAATATGCCTGTGGATGTTGCTGCCCCCTGCTGTACACATACATCTGATGAACAGATCATTTGTCACCTGAACTAAAACCACAACAGTGTTGTCTGTGTGTGTGTGTGTGTGTGTGTGTGTGTGTTCACGTTCGCGTGGGGTGTTTTGTGCCACGGGTGTAGCCAGGAATGAATGATTAATTTCAGGGCAGATGAAAGAATATACTAAATAATAATATATAATATTATTTATAATAAAAAAAATAATTAATAAATAATAACAATAATAATAATACATTTTATTTGAAAAAAGCACCTTTCATGACACCTGAGTTCGCAAATTCAATTCACAAAACCCACAACACAATATATATATATATATATATATACATACATGTACATAATATAATACATAAAACACATAGTATAATGAAGTATTATGTAACCATGTCACACGGACCATATGCAAGCCTGAAGAGAGTTTTTAAAGAACTTTTAAAACTTGAAATGGATTCACAGTTGCAGATGTGATGGGGAAGTGAATTCCAGAGCTTGACTTGACTAGATGTGACTAAAGGCTCTTCCACCCACGGTGCTAAAGTTCATGTCCAGTTTTGCTAGTAGACCCGCTGGGGGAGGATCGCAGTAAGCGGGATGGGGTGTAGTTCTCTAAGAGGTTAGTGAGGTAAGTGGGAGCATGATTATGTAGGGCCTTAAATGTGAGAAGCAGTATCTTGAAATTAATTGGATAAATAGCACCATGTGATCTCTACAATTAAATGGAGAAGTTTGACATGCTCATGTATTTTTAGTAGATGTCAGACAGTAGTAGGAGCAGTGATGGCACAGATTGCAGGCACAATCTAGCATCAACCATCGCCGTATTAATAAAAATACCTTTATGACAGTTCCACTGAGAATAAAAACGGTATGCTAGTAATAGGGTGAAAAGGCAATCTTATGTTCATGTTAATTTTATCAAGCCAGATCTAGACTTCCTTTCCACGTCATTTCAGTAAAACGATCCCGATTGGTTAATAGAATGTTATTAAGCAAACGCGTTTGACATTTGAAGCAGTTAAATACGGATTTGTAATGATTACTCCGTCGACCTTATATGAACGTCGTTATAGCTCAATTTATCATTTATGTAGCTCTGTGTGTGTGTGTATGTAGAACTTATAAGCATGTTTATCTGTGCATGAGTGTACGTTACGTGTGCCTGATCAAATGGACACCATTCTCATGTCTGTCTTAACATACGGTAATGTGTGTGTCAGGTGTGTCGCGAGTACCAGCGTGGTAATTGCTCTCGCGGCGAGACTGACTGCAGATTTGCTCACCCGGCTGACAGCACCATGATAGACTCCAGCGAGAACACCGTGACCGTGTGTATGGACTACATCAAGGGCCGCTGCTCACGGGACAAATGCAAATATTTCCATCCTCCTGCACACCTGCAGGCCAAGATTAAAGCAGCACAGCACCAGGTGAACCAGGCCACAGCCACCGCGGCCATGGTGAGTACAGGACACATGAGCATGCACGTATACACGGGATACACACGCTGTTCAGTGATAAGTACAGTATGTACATGCATACAGTACGTGTGCACTTCCACACATCCGGTCCAACCATATACTGTAGAGCAGTGGTTCTCAACCAGGAGAGATCGGAAGGGGGGCCACATGATGGGGAGGCTTTAGTTACAAAAGGTTGAGAACCTCTGCTATAGAGTACACACACATATCGATATGGAACACACACAGCTTCTGAGCATGCTCAAATATGGATACTGATATGTTAATGATTATGTTTCATCTCAGGTTGACATGGTTCCTTCTATGTCATCATACATGCTTAAGGAGGACAAAAAGGCATGTATGGTGTAATTAAAGTGCAAGCAGATGTGATTCATGAGACATAAATAGGACATCTCTGACACTCTGGCAAAATTCCATTTTCCGATCAGGGTATATGCTACAATGCAGGTCTTCCCAAACAAAACTGATTAAGATCAGGCAATTTTAATCAACAAGGCCAGACTTAGATTCCTATTAGCCTTAGTATTGAATAATTCATATTCTTTACTGAATAACATGCTTTAATATCAATGACTGAGTGATTATCTGGGACTAAACAGTCGCATCCTTTAGAGGTTTCTTCCCAGGTAATTATTAGGACTTGTAGTTTCAATCGTGAAGAACCCTCGAGACCTTTCCACACGCATGAAAAATTTATTTGGTAAGCGTAAGAATCATTATCGTGCTTTTCGCTTTTTAGAATAATATCTACTTACAGGTTCCCATTTCAAAGAGCAATATATGACATAATGAACGTAAAGGCACCGCAAGTTTTTTATTTAGTTAGTTAACAGGATGTAAAAATGTTTAAATGTAGGTTGCTGTATCCATGCTGTAGCTGACTTCATAATTATGATAAGTCTTATTTATGTACGTTTTTCATGTTTTAACCCCATTTTATCCCAAGGGTGTAAAAGCTTTTTGTGCGTGCGTGCGTGCGTGTGTGTTTATGTATGTGTGTGAACTTTAAGAAATATGTGGTTATTTTCTAGCATGTCAGAGATGTTCTTAACAGCTATTGAATGAACATGTTATATATGGATGTATATGTTTATAATTCCTATCACAGAGATGAATGATCATAAATAAATAAATGTTTCAGGGTACATGCTCTGCATTATGTTTCAGGATTCTGTACTACTGCTGCATGGAAGTATTTTGCGGACAGTTTTCAAAAGCAACTGCATTTGCGATTGCATTTCCTGTTTGTGGACGCATAAACCCCAAATCAAATTACTTTGCCTTGCACAGTAACCTGCCAGGGGTTGGGGTGGGAGTATACTATGGGACGTGTTTGTATTTGGAAGTGAGGTCACTCAGTCGACGCCCAAGAAGGAAAATGTGCTGTACGGATAATTGTGCCGATGCTTTATTTAAAGCTAATGAAGGATAAATGTGTGTAAAGTTTTACTGATGAGTTTATTGTTGCATTTGCGATACACTCGTATCATCAGGCGAGGTGGTATTTCCTTTAACAGTGAATATTGTGCTGAGGATTTGATAAGATGAGGAAGGTGAAACATATGCCATTAATTACCCTTGAAAACTCAACAGGTGTCCCATCAACATTCTTATACTCTGTAAATGTTTTCGCAACTAAGTGGATCCCCAATAAAATTTTAAATGAACAAAATATTCTTCCAAAATGTATGGAAGCTAGAGAAACTTTTGTTCCACTGGCAATGCAGAAAGACGAGATTATTTTGGGAAGAGGTAAAAGTCATAATTGAGAAGATTTTTTCAAAGCAAATTTTACTGAGCCTAAGCTTTTTCTGCTGGGCTTATACTCAGAAAATAATGTTCTTCTCAACACATGATTTGTTTAATCCTGGTTTGATGCAAAACATGCCGGTTATTCCACACGATACATCTGTGAGGTGAAAAATTGTGTTTGAAAGCCAGCTTCCATGAATCTATTGTGCGCTCGTGGAAACTGGCTAGTTTTCTGGGCAATTTAGTTACAGTTCAAACTGCATCCCGACGTAAACTTTCAACCGCCAATGCTTTAATGATGGCAACCCCAAGGCACTTTAAAATGCGGTCATCTGTGAGTGACGCTACTTCTGAGTATAAGCACACCCCAAAGTGTACACCCAGCCCCAACACTGGATCGACAGGTTTCTGTGCAAGGCATCGGAAATGCAAATGCACAGATATTTGCGATTCCGTTTGAACTTGGCCGAGGAAGTGAAATAACTGCTATTGCTATTTCGATACGACTCATAAGACACGGGAAATGCAATTGCACATGGACTTTGCGTTTCCATTTGAAATTCAGCAGAAACCGTACATTCGTGTAAGCAAAAATGCAAACAGTGTTACAGTACAGCGATTTTCGTTTGAATTAGGTCACAATTTACGCGTCCGCAAATAGGGGACATAACTGCATATACTGTTTGCAGTTGCTTTTGAAAACTGTCTGCAAAATACTCCCATAGTGCTGATTTGACTTTCTTTCATGTTGTTAGAAAATACATGTATTGATTCATGCCTATCCACTAGGGGGCAACATTTTTAACATTTTGAACATTTTTTAACAGAATAGAGCCTGCAATGTGCAGACTAATAGCGTGTGTTGTATTGTGTAAGATCATCCCTATCATGCCAAACTGAGAACTGTAAACATTTACTACTGATCGAGCTCCTATTATAATGTAGTTTGTCTAAAGTAGGGTCCAAAGGGTTGAGTGTATTCCCAATGACTGTTTTTAGTTCATAAGTATTGCACTTTTGTCAAATTCTAGTTCTCATACTATAATATTAGCAGGTATTTTGTGCTAAGATCATTATGTATGTTCTTTCTTTGTCCTTATGGAAAAACGGCACAAATGTATTATTTGTGATTTATACTAAATTATACAAAATATGTGCTAACTGAATCAGTGTCCGATGCTATTCCTTAAGAGTCAACATTATTGATCACACGTACCTGTACTGAGTAATGAGCTAAACATATGGCATCACGAGAGCTGCCCACTTGCACTTCTGGACCCTGCTGTAGTTTGTAGTGTTAATATTGCATTAGATATCTTTTCCTGAATTATGTTAATGTGCATGTTAAGTCTTGATATCCCTTTTGTACACTGCATTCCAAATGATTTGTTTTTTATTTGTTTTTTTTTTCTCAACCACCAAAAATGCACTGCTGCCCCATGATGCACCTCTGCTTGCTGTTTATGTTTATGCGCTTGAACCCCATTGGCCCATTGCCATCATGTGCTCGCTGCCTGCTAATTAAGACGGCTGTCAAATCACTGAAGCGACCCCTCGAGGCCACCTTTGACCTGGTACTATGACCTTTCACCTTTTTGGCTTGGCATGTTGCTTTGTTGTAGTGTTTTAACAAGCAATAATTTGCTAGCGTAGACTGTTTCTTAATTGGCTTTATGTTCTCTTCCTATTGCTGTGTTTGTAACTTTTAGTGATCAACTGATTGTGGAGAACTGATTATTTGCAGGTAGACGAAATTGCAGACTGTAATTGATTCAAATAAAATAACATCAAAGTAATCAGAAAACACTGGGAGTATGTAAAGGACACTGAGGAAAAAAAGAAAATATAAAATATTTCATTTTATAAAAAGAAATACCACAATCAGATCATCACATGTAGGCCATTCCTGCAGTGTAAGGACAGGGTCAGACAGACTAAACTATGCTGTGTAACTGCTCTTGTGTGTGTGTGTGTGTGTGTGTGTGTGTGTGTGTGTGTGTGTGTGTGCGCGCGCGCAGTATCTGCATATATCTTCAGTGTCTCTGTATAATGCATGTTAAGTAGCTTTAAAGTGCATGTATAACCAGATAAACTGGGTAACCAGCTATGTGGTAGCAAAGCTGCTCCACCTGAGCAACAGATATTAATAACTTACGTCTCATATTTCACAGATATCATGGCAAAAGCAGTGCAGCTTTATTTTATTTAAGTTTATATGCTTCAATGTTTATTTTATTTTCGTCCTTTTTTCTTTCTTTCTTTCTTTTTTGTGGTTAATACATTGTATTAGTGCGATGCTTGCTACATTTGCACTCGCACCAGCTTAGTTGGTGTAGTAATGTTAAAAGTGGAAGTATTAATGTCGCTCTATATTGTAGTGTGTATATGCAGTCAGGAATTTGGCACTTTAGTTTCTGCTTGTTGCGTAGTCATGTATAGGCTGCTGCTGCTTGCCTGCTGTTTTGTTTCAGTTTGTTTCTGTTTTTTTTTGTTTTGGTTTTTTTTTTTCCAGTTTTTGCGCTGTAATGTGACGTCCTCTGATGATAACTGTTCTATATTTTTCTCTTTCCTGTCTTTGCCATTCCATCCTCGTTCCTCGTTTTACCATCATCCCAAGCAGGGCCTTCCTCATAGCCTAATTCCACCTTTGCCAAAGAGACCAGCCCTTGAGAAAACCAACGGTGCCACCGCCATGTTCAATGCCAGCATGCTGCAGTACCAACAGGCGCTGGCCAACATGCAGTTTCAGCAGCAGTTTATTCCTTCAGGTAGGGACCTGAGCTATTCCTGACCCGAACTTTTACCACAAGGCCAGCCAAGCTGAGCTGCCAATCATGATTGTAGAGTCTATAAAATCACTCTCAATACTCAATATGAAAAGACTCAATAAGAAGAGTCTTTACAATAAGAAGTCACTACAATAAGAAGTGCAGATTATGAGCTGTTCACCAGGTATAGTTGAGCACACATATGCAGAGATATTGTTATAAATATTCATTATATTGATATTATACATGAATGCAGTTATTTATATCTAAAGTGTCTAAATGTGGCAAATCACCTGAAATGAGCGCTATGGTTTGAGATTAATGTTATAATGAAGAAAGGTTTTCTGCAGACTGCACAGGGAATTTGAAACATTTAGACTATCGAGTGATTTGTAGAAATGTACTACTCTCTCTACAATTTATGATTGCTCATACAGTATGTTCAGTCAGCTCAAGAATTACTGGAAAGTCATCTAACTTTCTCATTTTAATTTGATTTAAATTTTTTGGGGGGAAATTAACACTAATTAAGTGTCACATTTTTACCTTGTTACCGCTTTTTTAAGCAATCTTTACCAAGGCTGCCAATAATTCCTGAGCTGACTGTCACGTATGGCAGTAATTTATATTCGGATCTACAGTTGGGTGGGGTTTTTTCCCCTATTGAAAGGACAACTAAGGGTCTGATTGTAGATTATCCCACCGAGATGTAAAGGCTTGTTATTGTCTCCACCCAAGCCCCTCATACATCTCTCTCACCTCCCAACTGTAGATCACACATCCCACAACTAATCAGTTTGGTTTTTTTTTCTTTTGTGAATGATTCCCTGTAATGTTTTATGTTTTGCCTTCCGTTGTTTGTCTCTCTCTTTAATCTAACCAACCTTGTGATGGGCTGATTTGATTCTTCTCCTTTTTTCCAATCCACTTCCTGTTGCAATGCATGATGGGCAGGCTCAATATTGTGCATGACTCCTGCAGCAAGTATGGGTAGGTGTTCTAACCTTCCTCCCTTTCGGCTGCTCACATGCCAAATCTCTACACGACTCATATTAATGCAAAATCAACACCGTGCACACTGATACAGCTGATACTGATACACCAGTGTGGCGCTGTTCCACAACCACCAGCTTTCATGCAGGTGGTTGATGATGTGCACTTTCTCTGTAGAGCGAATCTCTCAGTGTGTTGATTTGTGATGTTGCGATCATTGCTAAACGTCTGCATAGTAATGCAGTTTGCAGTATATTGAAAAGAATATATTTACAGTTAGGGTATGAAAGAAGATTCGGCTGATGATTATCTAAATTTGCATTTACAATTAAAATTGAGATAAATCCTTCAAGGAAGATTTTGTAGCTGTTCTAGGAATCCTAACTCGATGATATATTGGCCACTTTAATAGGCACACCTGTACATCTGCTCCTTCATGCAATTATCTGATCAACCAATCATGTAGCACAGACTCACAAGATGAAAATTGGAAAAATATTGCCTGGACTTATTCCTATCTTAAACTGTCAGTGAGCCTGTGCAGCCTGGGGCTTTTTCTTGCTGATAGGACTAGAACCTGATGTGGTCTTCTGCTGTCCATCTCAATGTTTGACATGTCGTGATGCTGTTCTGCTCACCACAATTGGAAAGAGTGGTTATTTGAGACTTCCTGTCAGCTTGAACCAGTCTGGCCATTTTCCTCTGACCTCTCTGACCATCCTCTGCTCACTGGATGTTTTCTCACCATTCTGTGTAAACTTGAGAGAAAATCCCAGAAGATCAGCAGGTTCTGAAATAGTTCAACTCGTACCAGCAGTCAGTCGCTGTTGCACTCAGTCACTGAGGTCACACTTTTCCTGATAATGATGTTTGTTATGAAACTCTTGATCTGTAACTGCACGATGTTATGCATTGTGCTCCTTCCACATGATTGGCTGATTAGATAATTGAATGTTTGAGCAGGTGTTGCTATTAAAGGGGCTGGTGAGTGTACTATATATCTGAATGTTATATTCACACCCAATTTTCATTCAAATAAAATGACAGGCAACTCCAGAATTGTTGTTAAAGGGGGAGGGGGAAGTGGGAGCCTGAGATAGCCATTGCACACACCTTGCATATATTTCTGTGGCAATTAAAGTGTAGAACTCATTGAGCATGTTAGCATGTTCTCATATCATATCACAATACTCCACTTTACCACTGGTGATTTAAGTATGTAGTAAAGCTTTCCAGCTCTCCATCCTCACCCCATTTACCTACACCCACCTGTTCCTTCTTCACATATGTACACGTGTTGCTACACTCCTCTGTATGTGTGCTTATATGATTCTCCCCTCTGAAAAGTACCCATGATGCACGGCGCTTCACCGGCCGCTTTGTCCGCAGCAACCTCGTCCGCCAATACCGTTCCCTTCGCATCCACATCAGCCAATCAGGTTTGCTCCTTTTATAGCTCTCTCTCTCTCTCTCTCTCACTCTTTTTGTCCACCTCCCTCGTTCTCTCCCACTGTTTACAAGACACTTTTTTTGGGGGGGTAAGGGGATGTTCTGCTTCGTGTTGTCCTTCTTGACACTCATTTTATTCACAGAGTAAAGCAATTTTCTGACCACCAAATAGCCCTTATTCAAGAAAGGTTGGGAAAAAAGTTGATCACGGCTATAAAAGACTGTAAATGACAGATGAATGATATTATCCATGATCTTAATGGCACTTGTGTTTTATCATAATGCTTGAAGATGCAGTTTTTAACGATGTTCTTGTCTCTTCTCTTTGAGGACTCTTCTCTATCAAAGCTGACTACCAACGAATACATGCAATTGGTATGTATAAAGTAGTTGTTGTTGTTTTTAATTAAAAAAAAGACCCTATTAGCTGCAGTGTCGAGCTTTCACAGTAATACAATTATCCTCATATTTTTTATATCTTTCTATTATTTTCCATTTATTTACTTTATTTATATTTTGCCACATGTTTAATCAATGTACTGTATGAACTATATAAACGGCAAAGTCTTTAAGCTGTCCTCACTTACTTTCACTGCCAGTTACACTTTTCAGTAGAGTTATGTGTGTTGGACTTTTTTTTTTTTTAATCCTGCACTTATTTTTTTCTTTGTACCCATCCCTGACATTTTCATATGAATCTTGCTGGTTCTATTTCCCAAATTATAAACATATTAGTAATGTTATCCACAGCACCCCCTAACCAGGATAAAGCAGTCACTGAAATGAATGTGTTAAAATCATCATTGCATGACCAATGTGCTGAATCCAGTAGGATCCCATGTTAATCACCGTGGCCTTGCTTTGTCCCGTGAGCTTCATATCTGTCCTCCTGATCCCACCTACAACACCGAATTCTCACGCAACCTTTTTCTTTCGTCCCTTGGGACTACATTCAGTCCATAAAGATCATATACTGTTGATTTGGACTAAACGTTTTTGTAGAAGGAACTTGTAGTATTGTATGATGTGGAAAGATTCATACTTGATTTAATTCCTACAGAATATCCGAATACTAACAGAAATCCCAAGTCTCATTATGGAATAGCACATTTCACTGGCCAAGTCAACAAACTTAAAGAGTCGGGAAACTTTTTCTTCTGTTGTTTTTGTTAAAGCTTGTTCTACCCTTATTTTCATCTTAATTTGGCATTCGATGACTCAATGCTCGATGTTATTCCTTTCCTTGTGTAAGATTTCATAGTACTATGAGTAATTAAGGCTGTTATGAAAACATATATGTTCCTACCTGTAATATTTCGTGGTGATGATGATGTATTTCTTTTGTTCTTAGATTCCAATAATATCTGCAGAACATCTGACTAGCCACAAGTATTTGACTCAAATGTAGCCAGAGGCCAAACCAGTAAGTGTCTTTTAGTTCCTATTTATAAAAAATTTCCTTTTGTCTTTTCAATTTATCTACTGTTACTGTAGCTCTGCCGACAGTTTTACTGAACTTGTGAAATCACTGTACAGGCATTGTTAGGTCATGTTTAGAAATATTACTTAAAATGTCAAAAAAAAAAAAAAAAAGACCAAAGTGAAACCTGCACTGGATTCTGTGTAAGAGAATGATGATGTTATTTCTTTTCTTTTCAGATCAAACGAATCTGCCCCTGTTATCCAGGACAGTTTAAATACGACAAATATCAACATTTCATTCACATCATTAGTTAGTGATATAATATTTAAAGGACTAGTCCATGACATACCAATATGCAGAAACATGCAGTGCCCTTAGAAGTGATGTTCAGGAACGGAAAGAAATTGATGTACATAAGATTGGTTCATACACTTAGAAACACTTCGCTAGAAATAGTCTGTTAGTACCAAGTCTAACAATTTCGAGGTTAGATATGATACCAACAGACGTGATAACAATTGACCAAAATTATTTAATTTGTTTTTTATTACCTCCATTAGGTATTTAATTGATGTTATTTGTCAGCAACATTTTACCGAGGGTTAGAATTGTAGAGCTGGTGTTTAAGTTGAAGAGTAGATACTGAACACCATGGCACTGAAATTTCGTCCCAAACGATCATACTATAACAGCTATAGTAATCATTTGTCAGGTCATTTTTTTTTTTCTTTTATAGTGAGTAAAGTGGTAAGACCACTCTAAATTTTGTGCTCGGGTGTGTTGGGAACATCCAAAGTGAAAAACAGGTGTTTATTCAGACTGAATGGAGAGAGGGAGAGAGAGAGAGAGAGAGAGAGAGAGAGAGAGAGAGAGAGAGAGAAGTGGGTCTGTGTTGCGTGCCTGTTAAACCAGGTACAGTTCACCTTCCAGTCTTAATGAGTGTACATTCATTAGCCATGTTAGTTTGGACAAGCCTACATCAGTGAATTGTAACACATCATGCCATGTCCAGTGCTTAAATGCCAATGCCTGTTCATTTATATGCAACTATAAATAATTAGCATTGGTTTTAGTAGTCAAACGTTCAGTTTTAGATGAACTGAGATGCGTTAACTATAACATCAGGTGAAGCGTTACTGATTTGACAAGGGTGGTTTACAAGAAAAAAAAATGTGAAAATGCACCTTAAATTTAAAGATAATTACAATTCTTCATGGCACAATACATCCAGTGAAATGCAAGTGGGGTTTTTTTGTTTGTTTGTTTTTTTGTTTCTGCTGCATTAAAAGTGCAGACTTGCAGAGGAAGGATCAGGATTAAAGAAGACTAATGAATGTTTTTATGTAAAACCAGAATAATCCTTCTGACCTTTTAAAGCACATCTTAGCTTTAAATCAAGCTTCACAATATATACAGTAGGCTATAAATGGAAAGTGTTATATCGACAGTGTTATTCTGTTTACCAGAGCTTGTTTTTATACATAATTTCATGTCTACTTTTTTTTTTCTAAAGAATTTTTATCGTTATTCGTTTGTAATGCTCTCGATGGCTTTTCCATTTAGCCTTAGATAGGCCTTTTTTCGACTTGCATGAAAACAGGGTTGCCTTTCCCTTCCTGTTGCCATATATAGAGATTTTTATTGCCTTGAATGATGGAGTGGCTTTTTATTCATGAAAAGGAGAATGGGTATCGGTGATCACCGCATGTCTTTACATTGTCAAAGTAACTCAGACTCTTAGAGCATGACGTGAAGAGACTGTTTCCAGTCACGGAGCAGAGCGTAAATGAGAGCGCTGCTTGAACCTGATGGTCAGCTTAGTTTTGATTTGTTTTGTATATGGGAAGACCAGATATGTATTTGTTTCAGGTTTTCTTTTGTATGGATTTGGTGCCATTTGAGGTGTATGTTTATGATTCTTGATCTCAAACAGCGTTTAGCCTATGTACAGCAACAAAAAAACAGAAAAGAGAGATGATAATGTTGATCATTCTGTTAAGTTGTGCCAAAGTTATTTTTCTCATAGTTTTCGTGGGTTTAATGGTCTATACTAGTAGTGAGTGGTGAATGGTCATGGTAAGATCAAGGCCAGACCTAGTTAAGAGAGAGATAAATGAAGCTACTTCATATTTTCTGGTGTAATTTCAGTGCGTAGTGAGACTGAAATGTTCAGAAATGTTCTGACTCCCAGTTGGTGTTAGATCTAGATCAGTGGAGCCTATATGTCTTAAGTCTATTTTTGGTGTATAGAGAGATATATCATTCAGAGTTGGGGTCAATTCAATTTACAAGGTTAATGAGATGATTTATGAAAGACTATTTAAAATGTGTTAGTAAATGTTGTAAACTGTAATTCAGCTCATCGGCTGTGGCAATGGATCGAACCGAAATGGGATTGAGCCCAACTCTGTTGCTGTTGCTGTTTCTTCACTGAGGCCTTAGATTTCAGTTAGTGTTTTTCAGTCTTCAGTCATTTTTATTGTTTATGCATATTTTATATTTTTATTAATCATTTTAACACATACTGCTCAGTTGTTTACTTCACCAGCTTAGATAAAATCATATTGCTACATGCTGCATGTATACTTTGTGGAATTTACTTATTTTGTATTTGGTAATATTTGGTTTTAGACTTGTATTCTTGCTTTCTGGACTTGTAAATGCGTGTCGTCTCCTATTTCGCCCGCCTCCCTCCCTCCCTCCCTCCGTCTCCATCTCCATCATTCTTATTTAGTTTTTGTTGTACATTTTACACTTTTTTTTATTTTTTTTTTTATTAATGTTTGAATGTTTTGATGATAATTTTTTTATTTGATATTGATTGTCTTTTGTTTTGATATTGCTTTTGAAAAATAGTTGAGTTGAAATGAACCAGTATGACATTTCTGAATTTAACCAGTTTAATTTGTGCGTAACAAATCGAGAACTCTTTTTAGTTTACCTATGGAGCATATATGGAGAGTAAAAAAATTTTTTATTGTATCCATGTTAAAACATAAAATTGTATTTTGATATTTAAAAAAAAAAACATCCCTGAATGTCAGGCCAAAAATATATATATATATATATATATATATATATATACATATACATATACATATATATAATATTGAATATTTAGATGACGAAGCTGATGGTGATGATAAGAGAATATGTTGTAGGGACTTTGGCTGCAAGTGAGAGAGCCATGAACCGAGGGACAAAGGTCGAATTTTGCACTTGTGTATATAGTCAATATAAAACAAGGAAAAGAAAACATGTATAATATGGAGATCTTATTTTGAATAATAAAAGATTCTATGAGACAATTTGTTAGGATAATTTAAGGAATATAAAGTAATAGACCAGCTAACTGAATTTGCTTGCAGAAGTGGCTCAGCTCCTCTTATTATTACTTCAGATCATTGCTTAAAAAAATGAAAAAACTAAGCATCGCTCCGCCTTAATCATGTGCGCTGCCTGTCATTCAAACCTCAGTGCTGACATTTTGGCAAGTTTGTTTCTTCACTTGTGTGGCATGCAGTAAAATCAGACACTGTTTTTCTGTGAAAAATTTATCAAAGTACAGTATAATGAGGTAAAACCATTGGACTGTAATCGATTCCAAAAACTGAAGATTTATTTTTGATTATTGGCATATTTATCAGACTGATTGTCGTAAATGAATGGAGAGAAATTACGCTTGCTGCGTCCCATTTTGCTTACTAAATAATATCCCAGATTAGAATGAGTGTATCCCAAATGGTAGTATGTTGAAATGATGATCCCAAAGGTTACCCGGATGGTCTATTATTTTTGAAGTATTTTTCGATTTATTTGAGGTTTTTTGAAGTGTGCATCCATGGACACTTTTTCAGCTAATATTGCCCACCACTCGTTTGTTTATTTATGGTGAAAGTGTGTGTAACAAGGTAACATGATGTGTTAGTGCGTGTCCCAGTACCTGCACACTCTTTTGCTGCACACTCAAAAGTATGTACTTTTTCTTTACAAAAAGAACGTATACTTTTAGAGCACAGCAACTTTGTTAAATTTCTGATAGAAAGACTCTAGAGTGTCTCATGACATTTATTGCCTGTCAAACATGAGGACTTTTTTTTTCTTCCAAAATGTCACATGTACCCTTATTAAAAAATCTCTGAAAGTTTTTACTTGGGCCTGAATGTTGTTAGCTGCATGTAGAGATTTAACATGATCAAAACCGCCTTTTAGATAAGTAGTTATGTCACTAAGTTCTCACAATACTGCAGTTCCCATTAAAAAATATCATTCGAGAATAGTGACAAATCTATAAGGATAAATGTGTTTAACACAGTAAACTAATAATTTCAAATGACCAGACATGCTAGAGTAAGCCTTACACGCCATATGATGCGCGCACACACACACACACACACATAGAGCGTGTGCGGAATAAGGCAAATGTGCCTTCAGCAGGAAAAGGTCACCCACCAAAACAAAGTAAACACAATGAATGTAAAACTTTTGATCTCCGTTTGAGGTTTTGACTCACTTACCGCTGCTGCACAAGTGCTAATAAACCAAAGCATCACTTTCCTCCGAACAGACACAAGGCACAGCTCTGCTCTGCGTCTGCCACAGTGAAACCGCCGGGGTCCCTACCTGCTGAAAGCACCTGCTTTAATGAACGCTTCACACTCACCATGTAATCTCACGCCCACTCTTTGCTTACAGTTGCTAAGATCTTGTACTATGTTTTAAAAAAAAAATGTTTTATGCACATTTATTATTGTTTTATTTGACTTTATTGCTGTTATGAATGAAAAAAATAAATAAATAAATAAAAACCAAAATGGATTTCAACGGAAAAATCTAAGTTTTTACTTATTGTGTTTTTCTATTCATTAATATTACTCGAGTATTCTGAAGAGGAAGCAGCAAGATGACAATCAATACAGCACCTACCTCTCTCTCTCTGTCTCTCTGCCTCACTCTCTCTCTGTCTCTATCTCTCTGTCTCTCTGCCTCACTCTCTCTCTGTCTCTATCTCTCTCTCTCTGTCTCTCTGCCTCACTCTCTCTCTGTCTCTATCTCTCTCTCTCTGTCTCTTGTTCTGTCTCTCTGTCTCTCGTGCTCTCTCTCACACTCTGTCTCTCGTTCTCTCTCTCACGCTGTCTCTCGTTCTCTCTCTCTCTCTCACTCTGTCTCTCATTCTCTCTCCTTCTCTCTCTGTCTCTCTCTCCCTCTCACTCTGTCTCTCGTTCTCTCTATCTGTCTGTCTGTCTCTCTCTGTCTCTCTCTGTCTCTCGTTCTCTCTCACTCTCTGTCTATCTTGCTCTCGCTCTCTCTTTGTCTTTCGTACAGTCAAAATATGGTCTATTTTGATATAGTTCAGTGCAAAGGTTTGCATCACTTTAGTTCATGTGGAAATGAATTTAGTCTATTACCCAAAAACACTTAGAAATTAATCTAGAAAAAGATTCTCACATATTCAATTGGAGACAGAAGAAAAAATAAGACACCAGGCCAGTAAGAGAGGAAAAAGCAAGGTTCCACTTTTATTTGTTCCGTTCCACCATCCGAAATCCACTCGAATGGGAATTCTCAGACGAGATTCCAATCAGCCAGATACGAGAGCTCTTATTTATACCGTCCCTGTCTAGGCATATACCATAGTGTTGCAAAAAAAGGAGCTTATCGTGTTACCATTGTGTTCAAAAAAGCTTTTTTTTTTTCAGATACCATTATGTTTTGAAAAGAGCCTCCCTCGAATACCATAAGAAACAGAAAACATCTTGAAACAAAACAATTCGAGGCCTTAATCACATGAGTGCACATTGACCCAGTTCTTTTCTTATAATGGGGCCTTAGTGTTCTCTTAATTTTAAGGAGTCTGTATTTTTCATCATTGAGACAAGATTTTTCCTCGCCTCTGATCCCACTGAGTAAATCTACATTTGATTTTATAATTCCTATTTATTTATGCTCTTTAAGACTTTTATATATGGCAGCAAAAGATTTTACTTTACTTCTTATTTCATCATTTAATATCTAACAATGTACCTAGTCTAATAATACTCATTACATCTGAATATTCTCCTTTATTCTTGTAACTTAGAGTTTTAATTTTTCATTCGTGTGTGTGTGCCATGTTTGTGTTTGTCTGCATTTGTCTTTGACCGTAGTGTGTGTGTGTGTGTGTCCTTTATGTGTGTGTGCTGTGCTTTGTTTTTTTCTTTTTCCTCTTGTGAGTCTGAATTTTTCACCTTCTGTCCTTTAATTGAGGGGCTGGATTTGAATCTAAACACACGCTATCAGATCACGCATCTCGCTGCTGACATTTTCTTCGCACCCCCTCTGAAAGTGGAAATGGTGTGTGTGTTGACGCTTTTACACATTGATGATGTCACTTTCTCTGCTCTGGGCTCTGTCCCTCCTCCCTTTTTAGCTAGTCCTGAGATGCGGTATTCTCCCTTATACACCTCGATATGATATTCATGCTTAGTCAGTCTGTCTGTGACCCTTGTGTTTATTATAAGTACTTTTCACCCACAACATTCATAATGTTACTTTATCACTGTATATGTTAATACAATAATACAGTTCATTACGAATGAAATGATCAAACTATGAACCATATATTCATCTCTTTTTGTGAATGTGTGGTCTACATTTTCGCTAGTAGTGTTCCCTATCCTCTTTGACTGGTTCAATATCATGCACAAGCCAGTTATCTTCTTCAAATCAGGTTTCTAGATTCAGAAGGCCAAAAAATTCCTATAACATCCATCTTCTATACTGCTTATCCATTTCAGGGTCACAGGGAGTGAGGCGGGGTACACCCTGGACAGGGTGCCAATCCATCGCAGGGCATAATCACATACACACGCACATGTGTGTACTTCCTCTGGGAGTACCCGGAGGAAACCCCCGCAGCACAGGGAGAACATGCAAACTCTGCACACACGGGGCCACGGTGGGAATCAAACCCCCGACCCTGGAGGTGTGAGGTGAACGTGCTAACCACTAAGCCACCGTGCGCCCGATTCCTAGAACATAATGTCTTATTTGCCTATAAGGATAATATTTATTTGCTATTTAACTCATGTCACTTTTGCTTAAATTAACTAGGGAATGTTTAAAGGGGAGCAAACTTTCAAGCAGTACATAAAATAGAACTTCTGACTTAGACCATTGCTTTATCATGTAGGCTATGTGGCTAGACGTTTTAAAAGGAAACATTCATTTCATTTATTGCCCAGAAATCACAAAGGATGCAAAAGTTTGTGTCATGGTAGTTTAAATGAAGCTGTTTTTCTATATCAATTCCAGATTTAATATTACTGCTTCAGTGGAAGGAGGATACGGACTGAATTGTCCTGCGTACATATACAGTTAGGGGTTTTATTGTTTTTATTTCAATTGTTTATTATAAAGAATTCTTTATATAAGACTAAGAGAATTAGGTTTTTTGAAATGTACTTAAATATCATGTGAGCAATCAATTTGCTTTATTTTCAAGTTTGTTATATAAGCTACACTGTTGTTTGAAAGTTTGTGAACCCTTTATAATGTTCTATATATCTGTATAAATTTGACCTAAAACATCATTATATTTTCACACAAGCCATAAAATCAGATGACGAGAACCCAATGAAACATCTGAGACAAAACATTTTTTCTTGGTCACTTATTTAGTAAAATGATCCAAAATTACATACCTGTGAGTGGCAAAATTATGTGAACATCTAGGATTAGTAGTTAATTTTAAGATGAAATTGGAGTCATGTTTTTCAATCAATGGGATGTACCCCGCCTTGTGCCCGATGCTCCCTGGGATAGGCTCCAGGTTCCCCCGTGACCCTGAAAAGAAGTAAGCGGTTGAAGATGGATGGATGGATGGATGGGATGACAATCAGGTGTGCGTGAGCGGCCTGTCTGATCTTCACAACACATGTTCGTGGAAGTGTATCATGGCACGAACAAAGGAGATTTCTGAGGATCTCATAAAAAGAGATGTTGCTCATAAGGCTGGAAAAGGTTACAAAACCTTCTCTAAAGTGTGTGGACTCCACCAATACACAATCAGACAGATTGTGTGCAAGTGGAGGAAATTCAAGAACTTTGAATGAAATGAAACCAAATAAGTAGCAATAAAATCTTTGAGAATTTTATGCAGCCCCATGGCATTCCTAGTTTGGGAACCAAAAGTCTACATTTTACAGTAAAATCTTCCACAAAACTAAACAGTAATTCGTCACAAATCATTTTTATGGGAACTGTGTAAAGACAATAATATAACGTGTAAGAAGAGGGTTCAGCCTGTAGAGGGCAGATGCATGACGCTGAACTATAAGATATTTGAAGCTTGGAATTGTACAGAATT
>JAFFST010053770.1:146647-162490 GCA_022414735.1 Noturus placidus | reverse complement strand
GGAATATCCAATAAATTTGGTTCCACTTCATGATTGTGTCCCACCTGTTGTTGATTCTTCACAAAAAATTACAGCTTTATATCTTTATGTTTGAGGCCTGAAACGTGGCAAAATGTCGAACAGTTCAAGGGGGGCGAATACTTTCGCAAGGCACTGTAGTTATCATCCTGGAATACAGGACTATAAATGTTGTGTTTAGAAATGAAGCACAATATGACACCTCAGAGTCTAGCCAACAATGGGCTGGTTTTATGCTCAATTACATTCACACAGGTGCACAACCTGTTGATATTATACAGCAAGGTGATGTTATTGGTGGAGGCAACTCATTTTCTTATGAGTTTATATATGCTTATATATGCAGGTAGATACTGATCACATATCAAAGGTAATTTACATTTTAGTGCAGTTCCCCTAAAACTGAAACAGTCACACAAATGTAACAACTAACACTAATTGGTGGTTGAAACATAAGTGTAACTGCTTTAAATAACTAACAATTTCCTTTGGTTCAGAGGAAAATTAAGAAGGCAGGCTTGAGACACATCAAACAGCTCTTTATTTTCATTTCCGGTGACTTTATTTTGCTACACACACACACACACACACACACACACACACACACACACACACACGCTCAGCTCTGTGTTGCTCAGCTGTCTCTCCTCTGCCTGTTACAGGCTTTCCAAAAGCACAAGGAGACACATAAGTAAACTGGTGGTGATAAGACACAGGTGAGAATCATACCTGCCGGTTCTACATGCTTCCTCTCGGTCCACAGCCAACATTCAACCACACCCTGATGCCACATACCACCTGTCTCAACTGACCCCCACCCCCATCCAAGATGGAGACGTATTCCTCCCCAGTAGGTAGTACCATCCACCAGTTGGCCAGAAAATCCTTCTTGATTATGCTGTACTTGCCTTCCCTTACTGAGAATTTCCAGCCGATGTACATCATGGGGTGCTACCTGGGACAAAACAGACCCCAGTCCTCTGTCCAATGCATGGACAAAATGGAGAGAAATGTCAGGTGAATACAACAGCGGGCCCACACACAAAACTTTTTGACTTGCATGGCTCTGTCCACTGGACCGAATCTAGTGCTCCCTTTATAGTGAGGTCAGTCAGTGGGCTGTTGATGTAAGAAAAATTGTGTACAAACCTCCAGCCAGCCCCAGGAACTGTTTCACCCCCTTTCTGGTGTTGGGTCTTAGGCAGGCTGTAATTGCTGCTGTCTTATCAATTTGGGGATGCACCTGCCCATGGCCCAAGTGGAAGCCCAGATACTTCCACTCACCCAATTGCACACTTCATTGGGTTTGCTTTGACTCCCACCAATGTCGCCGAAATCAGGGCAGCCCTTAGATGCTGAATGTGCCACTACCAATCATTATTACAGTAATGATGTTATCTAGATAGTCAGTAGGTAGTGTGTGGCCAGATGATTCTGTCCATGAGTCGTGGAAACAGCACTGGAGCTCCAAACAACCCAAGCAGAAGAGTGACAAATTGGTTTAGCCCGAACAGAGTGGAAAAGGTCATTTTTCCCTGAGAGAGAGAGAGGAGTCAAGGGAATCTGCCAATACCACTTTTTGACAAAGTAGGGAAATTAGATCACAATGTTGGGCTGAATTTGCATGAGCATCAACTTTGACTTGGTCAAAGTCTTGAGGGTCTAAAAGCCCTACCGACCCTTCATGTTTTTTCTGATGTGGAATTGATGTTGGCCCAGGCAATGCCTTCCCAGCAGTGCATTCAACTTCTTTGGTCGACCATGGCAAGGCCTGTTCTGAGTCCAGGCCTGCAGCAACAATTCTTTGCCATGAGGTGCCATGTTGAACTTCCAGTGACCAGTATGAGGGAGTGTGAGAGCGATGACACCAAATTTAACACACCTGCTCCCCATTCACACCTGAGACCTTGTAACACTAACAAGTCACATGACACCAGGGAGGGAAAATGGCTAATTGGGCCAAATTTGGACATTTTCACTCACTTTTGTTGCCAGTGGTTTAGACATTAATGGCTGTGTGTTGAGTTATTTTGAGGGGACAGTAAATTTACATTGTTACACAAGCTGTACACTCACTACTTTACATTGTAGCAAAGTGTCATTTCTTCAGTGTTGTCACATGAAAAGATATCATCAAATATTTACAAAAATGTGAGGAGTGTACTCACTTTTGTGAGATACTGTACGTGGTAGTCATTGCAGTGCATCACAGCACCATGAATGGTGTCCCTTAGGCATATTACTTCCTTTCAGAGTTTGGACCACTAAGTGATAGACATCATGACCTTGTCCTGATGACAGGCAGTGACTTATGATGCCTGCTGGGTCCTTGAAAAGCCCTAAATGCTCAACAGCTCAACTCAATTGTAAGTGCACTATATGGCCAAAAGGTTTGTGTATAGCTTACCTCACACCCATGTATGTATTCTGAATGTCCCATTCCAGATTTATTCTCCTTTGCTGTTATAATAACCTCCACTCTTCTGGGAATGCTTTCCACTAGAGCATTTAGAAGCATTTGGAGCATTTAGAAACAAGAGCATTGGTAAAGTCAGGAACTGTTGTCATGTGAAGAGTTCTAGGGTGCAGTCGGCAATCCAGTTCATCTCAAAGGTGTTCAGTGGGGTTGGGGTCAAAGCTCTGTCAGGATACTGGAGTTCTTCCACACCAAGCTTGACAAGCCATGTCTTCATGGACCTCATTTCTGCAGTAGGTATTCTCAAGCTGGATTCTTCAGTATACAGAATCATTCTACAAGCAATCATTCAACTGAGTGCTTCCAAATTTGGGAAACACCCAGATATGGGTGTAATGGTCAGGTATCCACAAAACTCAGATTTGGATAAAAAAAAATTGCCATACAAAATATAGTGCAGTATATATAGTGCAATATAGTGCAGTCTTACAGCCACCATATTTCCCTAGAAGCTTCTCACTGTGCTGGCACACATCCCAAATGATGAAGAATCCTGGCAGTAATCTGTGGTTCATAGAACCATCATTGCATACATAATTAGAAATTTTTCATATGCCTGTGTTTAAAAAGTATGAGTTTGTGTTGGTTGAAATATTGTTCAGAAGAAATTGTTAAGCAAATGAAAAGAAACACAACATAAAACAATAAAAAGACTAAGCACTGAAGTAACAAAATCAGCTGAGTCATACAAGATTTCATGGAGCGTGACACCATGTGTCATATACTGCTAAAAATGTGAACAGTCAGCACTTTGATGTGTTAATGCATCAGGATGCAAAATAATAAAAAAAAGAAGTAACGAAACTGAAGTGTCAGGTATTATACTGCAGATTGAAATTATTTCATGTGTCATTGTACTGACAGAGTGAAAGCACTCGGCACTTTCCTAAAACCCAGAAACACTTTATTCTCGTTATCTTTTTTTTTTGTTAGCATTTCTGTTTCCTGTATCATTTCACAGTTCTCTTCTTTTACTCTGCCTGTTCTTTTCATTTTCATCCTTCCTTGCTGTTTTTAAAAAAAAATCTTTCTCCCTTTTACCCATCTCTGCCTTTCAGGATTTCTGGACTGATGCTGCAATACAGTTTTGCTTGTGATGCTCTTTAAACTTTTATCACTCACCAGAGCTCACCCCACTACTTCTGCCGACATGCTTTGTGGTTCGCGTTGATGACATACGTGGGCCATAAAGTGACCGACGGTCGGTCTCGACTGATCGGTGATAGATAGATAGATTTTTTTTTCTGCCTCGCTAATGGAATCTTAGGGTATAAAATCGATATAGGATATTTTGATGCAATGGCTGATGGTGTTTGCTAGTAAATTAAAGAAAGCAGTGGCTTTTCAGGGTGCACTGATTTATTTATTTATTTAGCCACATGTCTCACATTTGCTTTGGCTTTGCATCAGCTCATAGCTCAAGCTGACTGATCTGACTTTGCTCACAGACACCAGCGGATGTTAGGAGCTTACCCAATCAGCAAGACATCAGCCAGCATTGATTCCTGAGAGAACAATTAAAACCTTCTAACTTTGTGGTTTAATTTAACAAATTGCACCAAGTTACCAGTGATAATAAGATTGGGGAGCACAGTGGCTTAGTGGTTAACACGTTTTCTTCTCACTTCTGAGGGATGGGGGTTCAATTCCTACCTCTGCCCTGTGAGCACAGAGCTTGCATGATCTCCCTCATGATTCGGAGGTTTCCTCCAGTTACAATGGTTTCCTCCCCAGTCCAAAAACATGTGTTGTAGGCTGACTGGCATCTCTAAATTGTCCATAGTGTGTGCAATTGCTCTGCGATAGGTTGGCACCAAGTTGTGCACCAAGTTCCCTGGGCTGGGCTCCCGGATCACCACAAACCTATGTAGAATTAGCAGTACAGAAAATGGATGGATGGATAAGATTGTGGATCCAAATGTGAGTAATTGGCATGTCTTTCTTTCTCAGTCTCATTTTCAGACCAATGCCATGAACTGGTACCTTCCTGATGAGGGGATGAAAAGTTCTGCAATGAATACCTGGTACAGGGAGCCACCCCAAACCACCGCCCTCGTCAAGGTCACAGATCTCACTGAATATATAATAACACAGACAAACCTGCACATGACTTCTT
The DNA here is from genome assembly GCA_022414735.1 of Noturus placidus. NCBI lineage: Eukaryota > Metazoa > Chordata > Actinopteri > Siluriformes > Ictaluridae > Noturus > Noturus placidus. The sequence goes on along the minus strand of JAFFST010053770.1, from coordinate 157,880 downwards.
AACAACTCATTTTAAAATGAAGTAGAGGAGCTTTGTTTCTGTGTAAATACCCTGATTTCCTCGTTGATGTTGTGGGTGCGATGTACCTGTACATCATGCAGGAAGCCTCCCAATCAAAGAGCAGTATAGTAAATGAAGTCGGTGAAGATGGGAAAATATCAATTGAAACAAATTTAGATTTGAATATTTATATGAACAAACCTACAAACTGTTAGAGAATTGACACACACAAGATAATTTTAATTCCGATTATTATAATTTATTTGTTTGTTTGATTTTAATGTTTTGGTTTTTTTATTTATTTTAAATGGCCAATAGATTCTGGGCAAATTATACTAGATTATTCATTGGTTCTCCTTATTATTATTATTATTATTATTATTATTATTATTATTATTATTATTGCTGTTGTTGTTATGGTTGCAAAGCTGTTGTTGGCAGTTATAGCTCTGATATGTCTACAGTAATAAGTTTTTTGCGGAATTTAGATTCATTTTTGACCCATTCCTCTTAAAAATTCATCTTTAAACCCCAAGGTTTACCAGGGCCCTACTGATGGACTCACAATTCCAAAATCCTCCATAAATGTTCAATGCGTTGAAGTCAGGAGATTGGCTTGGCCATGTAAAGCCTTCTTGCGTTACTTTGCTTGTATATTTGGGGTCAATGTCTTGGTGAAGCATCCATCTTTTCCCCAGATTCAGTTTCTTGATGAGATTGAATTCTCCTCTAAAATGTCCTGGTTCATAACTCCATTTATATTACCTTCGATTACATGCTCATTTGCAGAGAAGCAGCACCAGATCAGATCCGACAGTATTTCACTGTGGCTTTGGTGTTGGAAAAATACAAACAAACCTTCTTTCTCCAAACATGACCATGTCTGAATTATTGAATTATTTTTATTTTTATCTGACCAGTGTATATTATTCCAAAATAGCTCAGATTGCTCGAAAGGATTTCAGAAACACATTTCTTCTTTTTTAACAGAGAAGTTTTGTGTAGGGTTTTCAGAATGATCATCTTGCAACTCTTTTCAAGTGGTAGATAATGGTTTAAAAATGTTCACTAAATGAAATAAATAAACTATAATATAACCATTGTTTTGTTTTGTTTTTTTACCTGTTTTTTATTGTTGTTTTCATGGAACATGAGTTTTGATGGTGAAGTATTTGGTGTGTGATGTCCCAAATCCTTGGCCACATTATGTCAGGAGATCCAGCAGACTGGAAACAAGTCCTGAGGCTACATGTCTGTTCAGTTATTGAGTGCTAAACAACAAAGAAACAAAGAAAGCTCAAATTTCATATCCAGATAGACAATCTCTTACTTAGAAGATGAAATGCAGCTTTTCTTGATTTCACCTTGATTTTCTTATTTGCCTGAACAAACAGACTATTGTCTTTGCTGTTTGCTATGGCTCTGTAGTTCTTTTTCCATTCAAGAGTTGTTTAATAATGTTGTCCCTGAGAACTTTAGGAAGCTCTTTCATCTTGATTGCTACTTGCTGCATGTAATGTTTCCAACCAATAGCAGCATCTTTTATAATGACACATTTGCCCAAGAACCTTTTGGGGGTTTTTTGCTAAATTTATATCTAGAAGTTATATGTTCAAATTAAGGCAAATAAGACTAATAAGACATAGCCAATTAGGACAAAAGAAATACATCTCTATAAAAGGAGTTAGAGCTTGTATGTGTGGTTGCTAAAATGGTGCAATGGCTGAGCTGCATTACCGAAAGATCTTGCATGTCGCACCCTATGGAGGCACTCTTTTGCAGTTACAGTTGCCGTTTGTCATTTTTTTAGCTTTCTGTGAGCTTTGCCTTTGCCTTGTAGTTGTGCTAGCGGCACTAGTGAATCAGTAAATCAGTTGTGACTTGAGCTCGCTTCATAATTTATGGGTGATTGGCATTTTTATCAACATACACATGTGAGTACAAAGAAAACCAAAATTAGCTAAACTTTTGTAAATCCTTCAGGATATTTTGGTTTAGTTTTGCCATATGACAACATTAACACAACTGTAGTGAATGGTAAACGATAAACTAATAAAATAAGTTGTATGAACTCTAAGGTTCAGAAAATGTTTTTCTACCCTAAATTGCACTCTCTACTCATTTGCAGTAATTTCTTGCTTCCTCAAAATATAATAATTAAGTCGTATATTTCATACTGTTCTCTTATATGATTTTCTGGATACAAACATACACTCATCTGTTAATTCCTGAGCCCCATATCATTAGCTTGAGCATCATATCTGCTGTTAGGCTGCGTTTTTGTTACACACACACACACACACACACACACACTCAGGGAGAATGCTAATTATAACTATAAACTATATGGGGACGAGTGCAATGCTAAGTCTAATTCTCCACAGAGTAGAGAAATAGAAAGGACACAGTAGGAAAGCTCAACACAAAGTAATGTCTGAACGCTGATCGGTAATGATCCACTGTTGGGTTTAGAGAGATAGAAATTGTGTGAAAGAGAAATGTGCAGTCAATATTTCATCTCATTTTCTTGTTAATTGCAATTCGCAATGTTTTTTTTTTTTTTGGACTATATAAAAGTAACAAGAAAAAGCCCATATCAAATGTAATCTAGTTCACAGATGAATCTGCCACATGTCATTCTTAGAGATTAGAGCATGTTCTTAACCATCAATAAACGTTCCTGGTTAAATTAAGAACTTTGAAAATTAGCAAGCGCTGCCCCAGGAGGTCCTCTAACAGTGGCATTTTATTAAACTCATTTGCTGTGTGCGCTTGTTCTTATGAGAGCAGTGTGAAGTTCTCAGTGCTCCGTCTCTGAGGTTCATTAACAGGGGGAATTTTGAGGAGATATTCACTTCAGGGCACCCAGGAATAGTGTCTCACCTGGGAGTGCAAACTGTGACAGTCTCTGATGGCTCACTTGATTGGCACACTTATTACTCACTTAATTTTGGCAGAGATAGCACATGGAGAACACTTTTAGTGCTATTATGCACAGCAGTGGACCTCTTCTGTGTCCCACAACATTCCCTGCCACTCATGGGACACGTGTGTTGTGGAAACTAATAATGCCGTCATTGGCTAAAACACAGGTGGAGGTTACTTTACTTCCTGAACAATTGTGGACCTGCATATAAGCTGCGTTCACATTCACGGAAATCGTAGCACAGTTCCAGTGCAAGCGAACTCAAACCAGCTCCTATAGATAGTCTCGGCTTCGGTACCATAGTGCACATCCTGGCCCACATGACAGCTTTCACATTACCAATTTTTCATGCAAACTTTGCTCTGTTTCATACTAAACTGCCAGTGTCAAAGCCAACACCAGGAGAGCTGATGGTGATCATGACTGTATACAGATTTATATTTTCAATGTTGTGTGGGATCTTTGTTTTGATTTTTTTTGTCAGTAGTGATTTAGTTTGCTAATAAAAAATACTGAAAAGCATTAACAAAATATATTTTTAAATAACTCATGAAATGATTAAGATCGCCTCCACTAAGTACATCATAATGTGTCTTTAGTGATCACGTATACATTGCAGCATAGTGAAATTCTTTTCTTCGCAAACGCCAGCATGTTAGGAAGTTGGGGCCAGAGTGCAGGGTCAGCCATGATACAGTGCCCCTGGAGTAGAGACGTTTAAGGGCCTTGCTCAAGGGCCCAACAGTGGCAGATTGGCATTGCTGGGGCTTGAACCCCCGACCTTCCGATCTGTAACCGAGACTTAACCGCCAAGTCATCACTGCTCCAATCATCATGCCATCTTTGATCTTTGCACTGAACAACAACAACGTTTTCCAGGTGCACATCAATTCAATACAGATTTATTTGTACAGTACATTTAACAACACTGGGATTGTCCCAAAGCAGCTTTACAAAAAAGTTTAAATCCAGGAAATAGATTTTAAATGTATGAATTTACCCCGCCTTGTGCCCGATGCCTCCTGGGATAGGCTCCAGGTTCCCCGTGACCCTGAAAAGGAGTAAGCGGTTGAAGATGGATGGATGAATGGATGAATTTATCCATAATGAGCAAGTCAGAGGTGATGTTGGCAAGGAAAAACTCTGAGGCGATAAATAAATGGTTAAATAACCATTTGCAGCAGTGAAACCAAGCATCTCTAACAATTAGATGGCTACTGGCAGATAACGTAATGATATTAAAGTCAAATACATGAAGGTACAAGGACAAACCTCATGAAAACAGCCTTTGGTCATTGAATTCCTGCAGGTGTCTCTCTGCCTGTGTCTCTGTGATGTGGATTTCCACTGAGTACTCTGCTTTCCTCCCAAACCCCATAAATATGCAGTAAAGGATTGTTTATAGGGATAAATCAGTTACTGAGGGTGAATGACTGAATGAATGGGAGCATGTCAGTTTTAACCTCACAGGTAACAATAGTAAAAAGTCTAAGAATTCATGATGTTTAGAACATTGCTTTGCCCCGAAGGCAAGTGTCTTGCTTGGTGAGTGTCATGCTTACTAAGCTGAATAATACTGCATTACAGCATGCAGATTTAGTTCAAGGCTGGGGTACACGGCATCTGGCAGCAGCAGAATGTGCATAATCCTAGCGTCAAGATTTCAAAAACGTCTTCCTGACAAATGTCCAGAGTCACTGATCTCACATGCTTCATCTACTCATCTGTGTGATGAAATGTACCCTCTACCTCCGCATTCGGTTTCACTCTTTGTGCTTTCTATGAATAATTTAAGACATTGGGGTTACATTTCATCTGTGAGTATGATGCAAATGGGGCATATGGAAAGACTCTGGGAAGTTCCTTCACAGCCAAATGCAGTTACATGCATAAGACCCCTGAATGATGCCCGGGTTGTGGACATACATCCTTAGACAGGTTAATTCTGTGCTGGTTGCATGAACACACAAATACTATTTATCTTCTGCTGCATCCCTCTATTATACAAACACATACACACACGCACATACATAGACACACGTACACACACACACACAAACGCAGACACACACATACAAACGCACGTACACACACACATACACACGCACATACACACGCACACACACACACACATACACACGCACATACACACGCACACACAAACGCACACACACACACACACACACACACACATACATACACACACGCACATACACACGCACACACACAAACGCACATACACACAGATATACACACGCACACACACACATGCGCACGCACACACACATACACTCACGCGCACGCACACACACACACGCACATCAGGACAGATTGTCCTTACTCTCCTTTTACAAGGCTGAAACGAGCGATTGGTGAGAGATTGCTGTTATTTCAGTGATCCTGCATCTCTCTCATCCATCCTCACTCTCTCGCTTTTGTTTTCTCTCTCTCTCTCTCTCTCTCTCTCTCTCTTCACCCCTTCTCTCTGCACTTCTCTGCTTTCATCACACTCGCTCTTTTAGACTCTGCTTTTCTCTCCTCCTGCACTTGGCACTGCGATCATACCTCATTCTCCTCTCCCTCCTACCCCTCGCTCTCCTTCACTCCTCTACTCTGCCTGTCTTTTTTCATTCACACGTTCCTTCATTAAGCGGGTGTTTCTTCCAAATCAACACTGCACTGGCCAAGCCACGCCCTGCTAGTTTTGGACAAAAAGGTTTCAACAACAATGTTCCTTTGACCTTAGTCTTCTCAGCACTTTCTTCAGTTGGAACCTGTTTTGAAAGGACATGGCTTTCTTGTTTAAAATCTGCTTGTCCTAAGCTTGCCTCTCTTTGGATCTCTCACTTCATAGGAAAGAGTTTGAGACTGTCCTTTTGCTAAATGTCTGTAGCTGTTTCTGACTGGCCTTATTCCCTTATCAGGGAAACCCCCCTATCTTGGTATCCTAAGGGGGAGGGGCAGACTCACTAAAGCAGAAAACATAGTAGGATAAAAATAGAGGAGAAGAAGAAGAAGAAAAAGAAGAAGAAGAAGACGAGAAGAACAGAGAGAGACGTGCAGCAGAATCAGAAAAAGACATCATTTGTCATCAGAGACTGGAACAGCTTAGTGTCTCTAAAGCAGAGAGAGTGAAAGTGAGTGAGTGTGTGTGTGTGAAAGAGAGAGAGAGAGAGAGAGAGAGTGAGAGAGAGCGAGAGAGAGAATCACTGTAAGCCACACACAAACAATGCTGAACGCACTATGTGCCACCCTACAGACTCTGTCATTTTATGACGAAGATTGTATTCACTGAGCACAGGAACCTCCAGGACCTTCCATCATCTCTGTTTCTTTGTACACACAGAAGGATGCAGCGCAAATGAAACAGGACATCACTGCCTCCTCTCAAACCTGCAGGCTCTGAATCAGCATCAGCAAGTTCCAACTCGGACCTTGTGAAGTTTTAGCCAGCCCGTCCTCTTCTGCCTCATTCTGCTCTCGTCCAGGGATTTAGTCAGTTCACTTCTAGCCATGCAGGTGTCCTTTGCATGCACAGATCATGGGCTCAAGGCACCACGGAACAATGAGCCAACCAAGCAAAACACAGCGAGTCCGAACACAACGAGTGCAGCTCGGGCTCGGTTCCGCACTGTGGCACTAATCGCTCGCAGCCTGGGATCCTTCACACACCGCCACCACATCTCACTGAAGGAGTCCACAGGCAAACTCACTGGCATGAAGTACAGGTATGGCACATGTCTATTTTACAAGGCAATACCACCAATGCTAAATTCAACCTAATCACAGTTGGAGTAAATCTATAAGCTCTATAGAAATTAATTACTCGTGAGAAACCTGAACTAGGTTTTTACTGCTGTCCACTCCATTACTAATATGTACACACACAAGAACTATTTAATCAGTCTTTTTCTTCGCTGGCCATTAAAAAAAAAAAAAAAAACATCATTTGAAAATTGCTCAATGACCTGATGTCATCTGTAGGCTAAATAATGCAGAAAAATATTTCATTTTTTAGGTGGTATTATACCAAATGCTATGCCTTTACATTCATCTATCATTCCAAATACAGGTGCTTTAATTTTCTCTACTTCTGCTCCACAATGACTGCATGGGGTAATACCTATCATCATTACAGCATGTTATTAAATAACATTAAAGAGCGAAAGACAGTCCATATTGTTTTTATTAATAAAATCCTATAAAATTTCAATTGACTCCAATGACTCACTGTGCGCTGCATCACATATTATTAAACCAGTTATCCTTTCATAAGCTGTAATAATGCGGGACCTGTAGCTGAAATGTTCTAGGTGTAGTTCATGACGTGTCAACGCAAGCGGAAACCAGTGTGATAGTTAAGACTTATTACACACTCAGCAAAGATTACGCTGCGATATAAGAGAGAATCTAGATTCCTAATCACAAACTAGAAACACAGACTAGAAAATGGAATGGTAAGAAACCTCTCGTCTATCTTGATTCATCAAAAAGTGAGAGAGAGAGTGAGTGAGAGTGAGTCGGGGGAACAGAGTGAGGGGGAGGCGTAAACGAATTGTTTTTCAAGTTGGTATAATTCATTGTGCTGTGCAATCTGTCAAGTAGAAGCACAACATTACCGTAAGCGTGCAATTCAACAGTTTCCATAACAACATTGAGATTGCTGATGTGCATCATCGATCTCAAATATTTACTCCAATATTTAGTATAATATTAGTAATATCCAATATTTAGTAGAAAGAAGTGTAATTGTATGGTTTAGGTTCAATTATTCCATACTGAATTGACTGTGTGGATAACTGTATGATATTCCTGTTTTGTAAGGCTTTTCATAAGAGTTCTCTGCATATGTATTACTGTGCAGATTTCATTGAGCCAGCCTTCGAAATAACACCAACATCATAATGTTGTCAGTTTATTTAAGATTAGAATGAACTGTACAGCACACCAACCCAAAGTCAGGATGCTAAAAACTATTCTCTCTCTCTCTCTCTCTCTCTCTCTCTCTTTCTCTCTTTCTCTGAATAATATTCATTCATTCATCTTCAGCGGCATCTTTTAAAAATGTGGGATGGAATGCACCGTGAATGGGACACCAGTTCATCCAGGACACCAAGCACACACACAGATTCATGCGTTCACACGGGCAATTTAGAGTGGCCAATTCACCTGCATGCATGTTTTTGGGAGGTGGGAGAACTGAAGAATCTGGAGGAAACCCTTAAGGACATGGGCAGAACATGACACAGACAGTAACTCTCGATCAGGATTGAACCCGGGACCCTGGAGATGTGAGGCAGCAAAGCTACTCTAAAGTTTGTGGACACCTGATCATTACACATCTCCACTCTTCTGGGAAGGTTTTCCACTAGATTTTTTAAAATGTTGCTGTGGGGATTTTCCCATTCAACCACAAGATTGGGAATGGCAAGCATTATTGAGGTCAGGCACTGATGTCAGATGAGGAGGCCTTGGGTTCAGTTGGTGATCAAGTTCATCTCAAAGGTGATCAGTGAGGTTGAGATCAGGGCTCTGTGCAGGATACCCAGTTCTTCCACTCCAGCCTTGCTTAATCATGTCTTCATGGACCTTGGTTTGTGCACAGTGGCATTGTTATGCTGGAACAGGTTTGGAAAAGGGAAAGTTAGTTAGGCCTACATATAAAGACCTACATATGGGTGTTATAGGTCAGGTGTCCACTACTTTTGGCCATTTAGTGTATTTGCTATGCCACCATTCCACATTACTGAATACCATTCTTTGATATAAATAAGCAAATTATATTTTTTCACGGTTTAATATTGTATCTTATTTATAAGCGTAGTATGATTCCTCTTCGATATACTGTAAAAAGCGAACATGTTACAGTCTACCTTCGTAAAGTGTGTTCATGTTTTATGTCTCTCTAGCCACTACTCATGTTCCTTTATATTTATCTTTTTATTTTTGCTGTCACACTAACTGTTATGATCTATTACCCCAGTAGCAGCCTTATATAATAACACCACAGCTTCAATAAACATTTTCATAAGTTGTTTGTTGTTGCACATTTAAACCCACATTGTGATAAACAGGTTTTTTTCAGTCTTTTCAAAGTCATTCATGACCCCCCCCCCTCTCTCTGCATTAATATTCTCTTTTTCCTTGACCTTATCCCCGTGGTTGATTCTGTTAAGCATGACATAGTTCTCTTCCATGTGTGTATAATGGGAATTACTGACCCTGCTCTTGCCTTGATCATTATTTTACTTGATGGCTAGTTGCCAAAACCTTGCATGTTTCTGTAAAACAAAGTGTTCTTCAGGGAATAGTCCTACCTCCTCTCTTGTTTCTCATCATAAAAATATTCTCCTTTCTTCTGTTTTTTTATGACCATCAACTATCTCTAGTCTTTAACCCTTTATAATTATCTATATAAGTGCTGCAAATTCATACAAATGTACTTCATGAGACCCTCATTTATGGTTATAGCATTAGCTACAAAAACAATAGCTGTACTATTCTCAGTCTAAATGTAGGCAAAAATGAACAAACGTATTATCAGTGTTAACACTGTGCTCTTTAGGAATTTAGATCTCACACAAAATCGCATACTTTAAATCGATATCGTGGCTCCCATGTGCCGCAAAAGAAATGCTTTTGCCCTATGGGACTTTGTGAGTTTGAATCCAGATGGTGCCTCAGCCATCCGTGGCTGGGAGTCAAGGGAGCAAAATTGGCCATGCTCTATGGATGGGAAGTATGGAAAACTCTCTCTTCCCTGTCACAGCAACTCTAGCCAATCGCAGGCACTTGCTCATGCTAGCAGAAGAAGGTCGATATTGATTTGCTGTGAGAATGTTACACTGCACACTGATACATCGTGAGCAGTATTTTGAAAAGATGCAGTTGGTTTAACATGCCTTGGAGGAACCACCTAATAGTCCCCATGTACTGTGCATATATATATATATATATATATATATATATATATATATATATATATATATATCAAAAGTTTTAGGCAACCCCACATTTTTTGTACAAACTTTCTTCTATATTATCAAGATTCCCAAGCATTAGTTTTCTAGCACAAAATTAAATGTTACAGAAAAATGTTCAGTATGTCATTAAAGAAAGCAGGATATTTAGTGGTAAGAGACACTTTTCAGACAAAAAACACAATGAAGGCTGCTTGATTTTGCAAAAATTTAGATTTTTGATTTTGCAAAAATAAGAAGCAAGTTCAACAATCAAAGTTTTCAGAAGAACCGTGGCTGGTTCTGGAAGATGTGCAATAAAACTTACAGCTCATGCCCTTATCGAAACTACACTAATTCTACCTGAAACTACTATTTTGATTTAGATTTTTTTGTCAAACCAAATATTGAGTTTGTTTCATTTACTACTGTTTTCTGCTCTTTGCTGTAGTTTTTATTCTGAGGGCATCTGTGCTCTGCAGCATTTTTTTGCATGTGCCTAAAACTTTTGCACTGTCTGTATATACAGTGCCTTGCGAAAGTATTCGGCCCCCTTGAACTGTTCGACCTTTTGCCACATTTCAGGCCTCAAACATAAAGATATAAAACTGTAATTTTTTGTGAAGAATCAACAACAGGTGGGACACAATTATGAAGTGGAACAAAATTTATTGGATATTTCAAATTTTTCAACAAATAAAAAACTGAAAAATTGGGCGTGCAAAATTATTCAGCCCCTTTACTTTCAGTGCAGCAAACTCTCTCCGGAAGTTCAGTGAGGATCTCTGAATGATCCAATGTTGACCTAAATGTCTAATGTTCATAAATAGAATCCACCTGTGTGTAATCAAGTCTCTTTTACTCGCCCAATTTTTCAGTTTTTTATTTGTTGAAAAAGTTTGAAATATCCAATAAATTTTGTTCCACTTCATAATTGTGTCCCACCTGTTGTTGATTCTTCACAAAAAAATACAGTTTTATATCTTTATGTTTGATGCCAGAAATGTGGCAAAAGGTCGAACAGTTCAAGAGGGCCGAATACTTTCGCAAGGCACTGTATATAATAATGAAATAGGCATCTTCTTAAATAGAGAAAATACAGACCTGAGGTTGTAAATTTCATAATTACTTCAGATTTGCTTGCTGAAAAAATTCTTGAGGACAAGGATTAAGATAAAAACTCCTTTTATCCATATATCCTTTTATCTCGACATTTTTCTTTCCTAAAGCTGAAGTAGTTTAGGTAGTAATTTCCAGCAGAAACCACTTCACAGAAAAAAAGGCTTGTAATAGGTTCCCTTGAGTTTTCAACTTCCAGAACTGCCTTCAACTCTGAGCTCCATATCAG
>JAFFST010053770.1:128261-139805 GCA_022414735.1 Noturus placidus | reverse complement strand
TCATGATTGTGTCCCACCTGTTCTTGATTCTTCACAAAAAATTACAGTTTTATATCTTTATGTTTGAGGCCTGAAATGTGGCAAAAGGTCGAACAGTTCAAGGGGGCCGAATACTTTCGCAAGGCACTGTATGTACATGTGCTTTTTTTGTTGTTTATTTTTTTAATAAATTTGCAAAATTTACTTTACAAAATTTACAAAGTGAATACTTTCCGGATGCACTGTATAATGTTGAATGTTTTAGTAATGAACATGTTTATTTATTTGATAACACTTGACAATGCACAACTAAATTGCTAAGGCAAATTTTACATAGTTCAGCCAAACAAATTCTCACACACCTATACACACTCATACATTCTAATTACATGCTTGGTCACCTCTCAATTGAGCCTCTGGTCTGAGACAGATTTCACTGTAGTCCTATTCTCTCCCATGAGTCTCCTAAGCTTGTTACCGATTCCCTTTAACAGAGGGCATCTGATAATGAGACTCAAACACACACAGAATGTATGACCCATATAGAAGTACTTGAGTTCTTCAGTACTACATAATACTGATGTTTTCAGCATCTGGCTGTTGTGTAAGTGACAAGTAACACTTGTGAAATCACACCTTGTGCCACACTCCCACCAAATGTGACCCAGTTTAACATGAACGCCATCAAAACACTCCTTTCACCACATGCATCCTTCACTACAGCTGTGTGAGAATATCCAGTTTCAGACCAACACATGAATCCTGTTACACGATGTTGATGTTTCATCAATATTCTGATTTCAAGTGAAGTTCAAGTGTTCTCTTTATTGATTCACCGTGATGTCATCAACATGTCAGTCAGATGACTGGTGTTGATGCAGTGGCTGATGCAGACGCTGTTTTCAACTTGTTTAAATTTTTAAGGATTCTGAGTTATCCACATACCTAAACCTGACAACATAGAATTAAATTTACTGTGGATGGATTAGTGAGAGTTTCAGCAAAAATACCGAGACTATTTTAAATGTAAATTAATACTAGACTGCTCTATGAGATCTGGATAATGGCAGACATGCAGATTTATGCCTTGTAATAAATCCATTGTACATCCTTACAGAGGCAGTGGAATAGAGTGGAATAAAGAAAAATAAAGAATAATGTAAGAAAGAGGTTACAGACATCAGACATTCACAGCTTATGCAACACTAATATATGTCATAATTATAAAAGTAACTATATATATTTTTTAACATTACGTTTAAAAAATGAAGCTTTTAAATGATTATTTAATGCAGTTCCTTCTCTATCATGAATGAAAGGTTTATTAAATTAATACACTCATTCTAATATGCTATTGTTACTATAGTTACAGCTCATACACAGGGACATGTACCACAGACACTCCACATAACCAAAGTCTAATAATAAACAGATTTTTAGAAATGCACTATTTAACAAAGAAATTGCTATAATCACTATATAATGTGGGGAAATATTTTGTTTGGAGACCTTTTTTATCGAAATAGACTTCGTTGTCAGTGCTTTTGTAACAGTGGCGTTTACACTTTCTGGTTTCTTGGTAAAATGACAAGCTGTATGTTCTGAGAGACAGATAAGCAGATGAAGGTGAGGGAATGACTCTTTGTAATTAATGTATGTAATTTGTCTCACAGAGTTAGATCAAATCTAACTTTAAAGGAGTCATTTTATGATTTTTAATGTTTTCTTCTGTTTGGAAATGTAATATATTTGTTTGAACATGTATAAGATCTGCAAAGTCACAAAGCTCATAGTCTCCCCCAAAGGCATTTATTTTATCTAACAGAGAGCACTGTTTCAGATCTGCCCAAAATGTGTCATTCGAAGTCCAGATATTACGTCTGTAACACGTCTATGTCCCAGCGTGCACTATTAGCATAATCCTGTCCAAAGGCAGGCGTGAAGAAAGTCAAGGCTTAAATGAATTTAGGTGCAATGTCACGGATACAATGTATTTCGTTGTTTAGCCTTCCAAAAATGGACGAAATTAGGAACCAGTGGTAACTACTTATTTATAACGCTGTTCCTGAGAAATACAACCCACATTTTATGGTGGACAGCTTCCTGAACCTGGGAGAGAACAAGGCAGGCTACACACAAAGGTTTTTTCTGAAAAATAGGGCAAAAATGCATGACGTGTTATTCATTAATAAATTTCAAATTACTGTGGTATCAGTAAAATAACACACTTCAATCTGTGTGATTATAAGAAAATTCCTTTCATATTTTTTTGGTCTATAAGTCACACCTCCATTTGCTCAAGCCACAATAAAACTGCAATATTAATTCTATAATTTTTTTAAGGTTATACTGGGTGCGGCACAGTGAGTTTTGCCAACATTTTTTAGAGTAAAGGAGCTAAAGCATGCTCAGAAAGTTGCTAGGTGATGTCATAGACATCAAGTTACAAATTAGGGAACATGAATAAGGAAGTGTTTCACTTACAATATAATAAAGTAGCAGAGAATAGTGTCATCAGAATAGAAAATAATTGATTAACGTACGGTCATAGGGAACATAGCAATGGTGATCATTGATCAGTGATTAGTTATTGGGAACAGTGGTGGTCTGTGATTGGTCATAGGGTACAGAGGTGATCAGTGATTGGACAATGGGAACAGTGATGATCAGTGATTGGTCACAGGGTACAATGGTGATCAGTGATTGGACAATGGGAACAGTGATGATCAGTGATTGGTCACAGGGTACAGTGGTGATCAGTGATTGGACATTGGGACCAGTGGTGATAAGTGAGTGGACATTGGGAACTGTGGTGTTCAGTGATTGGACATTGGGAACAGTGGTGATGAGTGATTGGACATTGCGGACAGTGGTGGTCAGTCAGTGGACATTGGGGACAGTGGTGATCAGTGAGAGGACATTAGGGACAGTAGTGATCGGTGATTGGACATTGGGGACAGTGGTGATCAGTGAGTGGACATTGGGAACAGTGGTGATCAGTGAGTTGACATTTGGGATAGTGGTGATCAGTGAGTGGACACTGGGGACAGTGGTGATCAGTGAGTGGACATTGGGAACAGTCACATGTGCAACGCTTTACTCACTAATGGTAAGTGGTGCTAATCTTATCTCTCACCTCCTATATTAGCAGCTGTGATGTGAGCTGCTGCTTGACTCCAACAGAAATAGTAAAATAGTAAATAGTAATTATAAATTGTAACTATAGGCGTCCAGCATTTAGGTCAGCACTTCTTTCAACCTTTGCAAATACACACAGCAGTGTCTAATTTTTGTCCAGAGCACGGTGATGGTCTGCTGAGCTGTGAGAAATGTAAATGTAAATGGGGATTGTAAACAGTCACTTCTCTGCATGTAAAATAGTTAATTTTATGAGTGTGGATTTAGTATGCTGTGTGAGAATGTAGATGCCTGTCACGTCTCGAGACATAAGGGAGATTAGGACGGATGCAAGTGCAGTTATCAGTTTTATTGAAGGAGACAAAGGCAGATAAATCCAAATCGTAATCCAAAACATAGTCAAGACAGGCAAAGGGTCAGGCAATCGGCAAACAGGCATAAATGGGGCAAAGCAGGAATCAATGTCGTGGTCACAGAAAACAGGGTCAAGAAACAAAACAAGAAACATGAACTATGACTATGGACTGGGAACAGAAAACCAGCGTGGATTCAATTAACTAATCTAAAGTGAAACTAACTATAATCTAACTAAGGACTTGGTTGGTCATGTCAGCAGACTTGGACGTGAGCAGAGCTTTGTTGTCCGTGTCAGCAAACTTGGGCATGAGCAGAACTTGGATGATAATATTTACAGACTCTAGCGCGAGCATAACTTGGTTGATCATGGCAGCAGACTTGGTTGTTAGGGGAACTGGGTCGTCCCTGTTGTCGGTGTCAAGCATGAGCAGAACCTGGTTGTCTGTATGAGCAGACTCCGGTTTGATTAGAGCTTGATTGTTCATGACCACAACTTCAGGCATGAGAGAACCTTGTCAGTACTGACTTACGCACTGACCTGGGTCAGGAACTTAGTGTGAGCAGGGCCTGGGTTGGCCGGCTCTTCAGCCTTGGTCAGGAACTTGGTGTGAGCAGGGCCTGGGTTGGCCATCTCTTCAACCTTGGTCAGGAAATTGGTGTGAGCAGGGCCTGGGTTGGCCATCTCTTCAACCTTGGTCAGGAACTTGGTGTGAGCAGGGCCTGGGTTGGCTGTCTCTTTGGCCTGGGTCAAGAATGTGACGTGAGCAGGGCTTAGGTTGGTTGTCTCGTCGACCTGGGTCAAGAGCTTGGCATGAGCAGGGTCTGTGTTGGTTGTCTCTTTGACCTGGGACAGGAAATTGGAAAAAAAATTTTGGAACTAAGTAGCTGAGACCCCCTCATGGGTCTCAGGCTGAAACTCTGGGGCTGAGGTCACTATGTTCACCTCTGGGTGAAGCTCGGCAGGTGAGACCACTTCATGGGTCCCAGGTTCGAGCTTGGGTTCTGAGGTCGCCATGTTCACCTCTGGCTGGAGCTCAACTGCTGAGACTTCCTTGTGCGTCTCAAGCTGAAGCTCTGAGGCTGCCACCTTGACCTCTGGCAAGAGCTCAGGTACAGAAAACTCCTTGTGGGTCTTAAGCTGTAGCTCTTAGGTGACCATGTTGACCTCTGGCTGGAGCTCAGGTGCTGAGATGGGGGAAAATAGCCTTTATCAGCCGATACATCAGTGCATCTCTAATAATTATTCATGATTGCTTGCAATGAAAGCAAGTTGCTTTACGTAATGTGTTGCTGCTTTAGCATTTTTCTGTGAATTTAGTTTCTCTCTCTTTCTGGAATCTCTGAATAACCAGTGACACTTGTGCTACTTGTATTACCCATATCTGTGGTCTTGTTCACACCTCTCATGAATGGTCTTCTGTAGTGTGATATTTTTGAACAGAGACTGAAGAACTACTGCATAATCAACAAATATGACAAATATGTCAGGTGTGAAAAGAGATTGCACTGAAGGCACACCAGAAACCGCATTTAGAATCCACGTTTGTGATGTTTCATAACTGTAAATGCCCATTCCTGTTTCCTAAGGTACCACTGACACAATATACCATCATTGGTTTAATATCCTTCCTACAGATGATAATGAAGAGCTCCTTTTTGGATGCCTGAGGGAGAAGCATCTATACATTATACACTGCCTTTAAAAGGTGTAACTCTGCATTTTCTTGTCACATACCTGCTGGTAGTTGGAAAACAATCGCGGGGGAATGACAGAGGATGTATGAGCGGGTTGGGCAGTAATCGGCATCGAGATGGCAGGCAGAAGTCAGGCGATCGGGCGAACTACACTAAAACGGGATTAGGCTGAGACGATAGTCGAGGTCGATATATCCAACAGGAGTCAGGCGATCAGGCGAGAAAACCAAAACGGGACGTAGACTGAATCGTAAACACGGGGCGGAAATCAAGGTTGATAAACACGAGGATCATATACGGAAAGTAATGCTCGGTAATACTAGGAGTGATTTGCTAAGACATATACTTCGCGTCTGAGTGTTGTGTGTGTTTGGGCTTTATACTCACTGCCGGATTGACATCAGGTGTGCGCCCTTAGTATTCCGGGGACGCAGAGCGCATGCGCGCTGGCAGTGTATTCTGGGACATGGAGTTCGACGCGGGCTGGGACATTACAGAGCCCCTCCCCCCAAAGGGCTCCCTCCGGGAGCCGGACGTCTCCTCGGTCTCCCTCGCGGCAGTGGTCGAGGGAGAGTTGGATGGGCCCGGTGGAAGTCCCTGAGCACCTGTGGGTCGAGGATGTCTCTCCGGGGAACCCAGCATTGTTCCTCCAGCCCATAGCCTTTCCAATCTACTAAGTACTCCATCGCGCCTCCTCGTCGTCGTCGAGATCGGAGTATCTGGCGTACTCGGTAGGCAGGTTGCCCGTCGACCTCTAGGGGTTCCTGGGGAGTGCCGGGCAGCACTTCGGTGACTAGAGGCCCACTCACCATGGGTTTTAGCTGGGATACGTGGAACGAAGGGGACACACGACTGTGACGAGGCAGGGCCAATTGGTACGTTACTTCATTGACTCTTCGGAGGATTCTGAACGGACCGGTGTATTTCGGTGCAAGTTTTCTCCCGCTCGGAGGTGCCCTCAGGTTCCGGGTAGACAACCACACTCGCTCTCCCGGCGCATACATAGGATTAGCACTGCGTCGACGATATGCCTTACGTTTGTACATAGCTGAGGTGACCTGTAGACGATGATGAGTTTCTGCCCAGACCTGCTCACTTTTCCGAAACCACTGGTCCACGGCGGGCGAGGTGGTCAGTTCCGCATTCCAAGGGAACATGGGGGGTTGGTACCCCAACACGCACTGGAACGGTGTAAGTCCTGTGGCGGAATGTCAGAGGGAGTTTTGGGCGTATTCGGCCCACGGCAGGAAGGTACTCCATTCCTCCGGGTGATTGGAACAGTATGTTCGCAGGAACCGGACCAGCTCTTGATTCACTCGCTCCGCTTGTCCGTTGCTCTGTGGGTGGTACCCGAAGGTGAGGTTGATGGTGACACCCAGCTTGGTCATAAATCCCGCCCAGACCCCGGACGTAAACTGAGGCCCCCGGTCACACACGATCTCCTCAGGGATCCCAAAGTATCTGAAGACATGTTGGAACAGAAGTTCGGCTGTGGCGAACGCAGATGGGAGACCCGGCAACGGCAGAAAGCGCACGGATTTGGAAAATCGGTCCACGATGGCACATACTACTGTCTGGTTCTGGGAAGGAGGTAGATTGGTTACATAGTCTATCGCCAAGTGAGACCAAGGGCGCTCGGGCGTGGGTAGAGGTACCAGTTTTCCGGGAGGAAGTGAACGAGGAACTTTGTGTTGTGCAGGAACAGGAGGACACTATTTTGGAGATATCTCTTTCCAACCCCGGCCACCAGTACTTTTCCTGTAACAGAGAATGAGTGCGGTGTACCCCAGGGTGACCCGTCCCCGGTACCGAGTGTGCCCATAGAATTAGGTCCTGTCGCTTCTTCTCAGGGACAAACAGACGTCCCGTGGGACACTCTGGGGGTATCTGTGACCGTGGAACCTTCTCCAGTTGCTGATCTATTTCCCACTCTAGGGTATTACAAACGCGAGTTGGATCGATAATGTACTCCTCTTTCGGGGATCGTAAAATTTGACTGTGTCGAGAAAGGGCATCAGCTTTGATGTTTTTGGAATCTGGCCGGTAGGATAACACAAAGATAAATCGGTTGAAGAAGAGGGCCCAGCGTGCCTGACGAAAATTGAGCCTTTTGGTGGTCCGAATGTATTCCAAGTTCTTGTGATCAGTGAAGATGACAAAAGGGTGAACGGCTCCCTCTAACCAGTGCCGCCAGGTCTCCAAGGCCCATTTCACGGCCAGCAACTCCCGATCTCCGACATGGTAATTCTGCTCCGAGGCTGAGAAGGTTCGAGAAAAATAGGCGACGGGGTGGAGCTTTGGTTTCTCACCGAGCCGCTGGGATAACACCGCTCCTACTCCCATCTTGGAGGCATCCACTTCTACGACAAAAGGGACGGAGGGGTTAGGGTGTCTGAGGATCGGAGCGGTAGTGAAGGCCACCTTGAGGTTCTCGAAGGCTTGCTGGGCGGAGGGGTTCCACTTTAGCCTTCTTTGTTTCCCTTGTAGGAGGATAGTGAGGGGCTTGGCGATAATGCTGAAGTTCCGTATAAACCACCGATAAAAGTTGGCAAATCCCAAGAACCGTTGCAGCTCCTTGATGGAGCGAGGAGTGGGCCATTCGGTCACTGCCCTGACCTTTCCCTGGTCCATAGCGACCCCCTGTGTCCCTATGACATATCCGAGAAACGAAATCTGCCTCTGGTGAAACTCACATTTCTCAGCTTTAACAAACAACTGATGCTCCAGTAGCAGGGCCAAGACCTGCCGGACATGTTTTACATGCTCCTCTTGGGTGTGGGAGTAAATCAGGATATCATCAATGTATACTATTACATAACGTCCGAGCATATCTCGCAAAACGTCATTAATTAAACACTGGAAAACGGCTGGTGCGTTAGAAAGTCCAAAAGGCATTACCCAGTATTCATAGTGTCCGGAGGTGGTGCTGAACCCTGTCTTCCACTCATCCCCCTTCCGGATCCTGACTAAGTTATAGGCGCTGCGTAAGTCGAGCCAGGTAAAAATTTTTGCGGTACGGAGTTGTTCCAGGGCGGCCCGGACTAGAGGTAAGGGGTATCAGTATCTCACGGTGCACTGGTTGAGGCCCCGATAATCAATGCAGGGTCAAAGTCCCCCTCCCTTCTTTTCGACAAAAAAGAACCCAGCGGAGGCGGGGGATGTGGATGGTCATATGTAACCCTGTTGTAGAGCCTCCTGGATGTACTCCTCCATGGCCTCCTGTTCTTTGATTGTCAACGCATAAATTTTTCCACAGGGAGGGGTGGCTCCTGGAAGGAGGTCAATCTGACAGTCATACTCCCGGTGAGGTGGGAGTCCGGTGGCCTTCTTCTTACTAAATACTTCTAGGAGATCATGGTACACCCTCGGGATTTGTGTTGTTTTGTCCGACTCCGGGCTTTCGATGGAGGTGGAAGACAGGGTGATCACTGGGATTTGGAGGCAATAACGAAGACAGTGGGGGGACCAGCAAAGGATTTCCTTCTGTGCCCAGGATATCTGAGGGTCGTGTTGTTTCAACCATGGCAGGCTGAGAACCACGGGGTGCTGTGCCATTTCAATAACATAGAAGCTGATGCTTTCGGAATGCAGGGCGCTCACTCTTAATTGTTGGGATGCGGTGCAGTGCGTGATAAGGCCCTTACCGATGGGTGCCCCATCGATGGCCTGAATGCGTCAGGGTTTTGATAGTGGCTGGATCGGTAAGTGGTACTGCGTGACGGTCTGAAGAGAAATGAAGTTCCCGGCCGCTCCTGAGTCAATTAGGGCTTCTACAACACAAGAACCATGTGATGAAGGTGGAAGCTGACTGCATTGACCCTAGTTCGATCACTGGGTCACTTACCCCATGTGATGAGCGTGGTGTGTGTGGGCACTGCCTTAGGAAGTGTGTCGCTTCACCGCAGTACAGACATCTTTTCTCTCGGCGGCGTCTTTCGCGTTCTTGCACCCTTAGGCGGGTATTCCCCATTTCCATCGGTTCGTCGGCACGGACGTGATCCGGACCCTGTTCCGGACTGCGGAGCTGGGAGCGGCCTTTCAGCAGATGGTCCAGTCGATTGGCCAGATTTATCAGGGCGTCCAGGTCACCCTCGTCATCCCGGCATGCCAGCTCGGTGATGACATCCCCGTTCAGTCCACGCCTAAACGCGGTCTTGAGGGCTGGGTCATTCCACCCACTCCGGGCGGCCTGAGTCTGGAACTCCAGGGCGTAATCCGCCACGCTATGCGTGCCTTGCCTTATTGACATTAGTCCCTCCCCTGTTTCTCGACCGGTCGATAAGTGGTCGAACACCGTGTGGAATCGTGCTGTCATTTGTTCATATGTACGGGTTGAGCCCCCCTCTTGCAGCCACTCCGCTGTCGCCCACTGGAGGGCTCGTCCTGTCAATAATTCAATAAAGTGGATACTTTTCTGCCGGTCGGTCATATCCGGGTACGAGTCGAAGTAAAGTGAACATTGAAGGAGAAAACTCTGACAGCGGCCGGGGTCTCCGTCATATTTTCCCAGTGACGGAGTGGGAGGTACACGAGGCGTAGCGTGCATGGGGGGCGTGGTGGCGGATGCGCCGGACTGCACCGTGATTGCGAGTCTCGCAAAGTTCTCATTGAGTGCAATGATCTGTGCAGCCTGTTCGCTGATCATGCATCCATGCCCCTCGAGGGCAGCTGCCCAACGAGAATCTCCTGCTGCTTCCATATGTAGGCGAAGTATTCTGTCACGTACCTGCTGGTAGTTGGAAAGCAATTGCGGGATAATGACGGAGGATATATGAGCGGGTTGGGCAGTAATCGGCGTCGAGATGGCAGGCAGAAGTCAGGCGATCGGGCGAACTACACTTAAACGGGATTAGGCTGAGACGATAGTCGAGGTCGATATATCCAACAGGAGTCAGGCAATCGGGCGAGAAAACCAAAACGGGACGTAGACTGAATCGTAAACATGGGGCGGAAATCAAGGTCGGTAAACATGAGGATCATATACGGAAAGTAATGCTCGGTAACGCTAGGAGTGATTTGCTAAGACGTATACTTCGCCTCTGAGTGTTGTGTGTGTTTGGGCTTTATACTGACTGCCGGATTGACATCAGGTGTGCGCCCTTAGTATTCCGGGGACGCAGAGCGCATGCGCGCTGGCAGTGTATTCTGGGACATGGCGTTCGACGCGGGCTGGGACGTTACATTTCTCCTTCAGCCAGCAGCACAAAAAGCTAAAGTTTACAAAACCAATGTTTACACCTGAGTGTATCAGGCTACACAAATTGTGGGTGAAAGCATAGCAGTCATTCAAAAACTGCTCAAACCCATTGGTTGTGGAAAAAAAAACAAGATGCCACTGAATAGCTAAAAAAATTTGTGAAAAACATACAGTGAAAAAAAGACACAAAAGCTTCCATTCCCTCCAGCTGGGTTACATGACAGGTTTTAAACTGTTAGTTTCATAATGTTAATTGACAGAGATGTGTGAACATGCAGTGTGCGTCACGCAGCCTGCTGCCTTTAACAGGTGGCAGCTCAGCCTCAACATGGGTGGTGTGAATTTGGATGAACATACCACAAAAAAATTAAATAAATAAATCAATGCCCCAATGTCTAAAAGCAATAGAGGGAAATAAATAGAGCTTCAAATAAACAAAGAGTCAAAAATGGTTAAGGTCCATGTTCAAATTATGGAAGGTCTGAATATTAGACTGAAGATTATGGCTCTCATTTATCACAATTGCTTATGGCCAAAACTGATCATAAAAGAATCATATGCAAAGTCTAACAACAGTTTCTGCACAATCAAAATCACATTTAGACAAGGAGCATGAAAATTTGAGTGCAATGTTTTAACAACTTGAACAACTACCGGTAATTGGTTTGCAGTTAAATAATCAATATCCTGAAAAAAAATATAACAAGTACAATTTTAAGTAGAGTAGTATTAACAATAACAAAAATCAAATAGTGTCGATAATCACAACTGAGCATGCAGGAGCCTATAAAATATATGCCTGTGTAATTTGTAAATTACAACATAATTAGTTTAGTCATAGGTGTATTTGCATACTCCATAAAGTTGAATATTGAGTGTTGAGCAGTGAACTATTCAAGAAACTTGGATATCATATTTTTTGAGCTTATTGCACAGTTTCATATCAACACAAAAATACCTGGCACAGCAGGATTAAATCCAGACAGGGATTATCCACCAATGACACAATTGAAATAGATACAGTGCCTTGCGAAAGTATTCGGCCCCCTTGAACTGTTCGACCTTTTGCCACATTTCAGGCCTCAAACATAAAGATATAAAACTGTAATTTTTTGTGAAGAATCAACAACAGGTGGGACACAATCCTGAAGTGGAACGAAATTTATTGGATATTTCAA